>OMNN01084105.1:0-31164 GCA_900302755.1 Chromis chromis | reverse complement strand
CCTGTACAGTAAATGACATTTAGTGGATTGTTTTGACTCTTCACAAACAAAGGATTAAATGGCATATTTATCTTTTTTATATATTGATTAGAATCAAGCACACAGTTAAATCCTTTTACTTGAAAATTACAGAAAAAAATGTATAATCCATCTATGAATTGGCACATTTTTTTGTTCACATTTTCAATTTTGTGGATATTAAAACTACACAAACTATAATATTCAGGCACCTTTTAACTTTCATTTCTTTGCGCTGATAGGTTTGTGTTCCTGATACCAACTGTCCGGTAAATACACGTCGTGAAAACGTAACCTCATGCTTGCAGTCCTCTTGATTTGTCATTTCAAATTAAAGCAGCTGTTCTGTAAAGTGCTTGTCGTGGGAAAGATGTGTCGTGTTTCTTACGTCCATTAAATGTCCAACATTAAAACTATGTTACATGTGCACACCTCAATAAACATGTTACACTACAAAAACAAATGTGTGTGTGTGTGCTGTAGAGAGAAATGATGGAAGAAGCTGGTTGTATTGAGTGTTTGCAGTACATTTATTTAATTCAACACTTTGTACTCAACCATGTTTTGTCCAAAACTACACATGTACAGTACAAGCAATTACATTCTGTTAGTGCTTTAATAATATTACATAATCCTTGTAACTGACTGAAACAACCTTTTAAACAACACAAACGCCACACGTCTTTCAGGAGGAACTTATTCTAGTCACTTTTAAAATGCATTGAAAAGGTAGTAAATCCAGTGAGAGACAGTTCAGGTTACTCTGGATAAACACGTGTGCTTTAGAGAAGCAAATACATGCAGGCACTCAATTAAATATGTGTCACGTACGCATGAATATCCCTGTTACAGCCTGTGAGTTTGCAGGTGGTTGCACTGCATTAACAGACACAAAAAGCTGAGTACAAAATTCATTTCTGGTAGGAACATGTGATGCAAATGTAAAACAGACTATCGGTTCACCTACCAAACCATTTGCTTGTAGAAGTATTTGTACAAGCTGCTCACCAAAGAAAAAAATCATAAACCCCAACCTAGTAGAGAATTACATTATCTGATCAAACATCTTTGATTAAACTCAAACTTTGATTAAACTAGCAGTCACCAAAGTTCTGCTGTCATGTCTCTAGTCAGTGTTGCTTGTTTAAATTCAGTAAAACGTGCAGTCATCACCCCTAACTCAATTCTTGAAAGGTACAAAAGTAAATCCGAAAAAAAATATAAATACCTACATGTATATCTATTTTGTGTATGTATACAGCAGCAGTCATCACTGAAGATGATGCTTGGATGAGTTAATATTGGCGAGTCAAGTTCATGATTTAGCAAATGTATATATAACTGAAAACGTCTTGTGAATTTCAACTCAAAAACAGACATTGAAATTGTTAGTCAGTAGAATGTCAAAGTCATGTCTTGGCTTCTTGTCCACCACGTGTACTGTACAACACACTGATTATGTTTTAGCAGTTGCAATAGTACAGCATGGGTCTGAAACCTGCTTATAGTGACGTTATTATCCCTACAGTTTCCAACTCGCCCAGTCCAAAGAGACCACCTGACTCCAAACATCTGTCAAGAAAACAACTCCGAAGATGAGCCTATTTTCTGATTGGCAGCTTCGAAATGGAATGGTTTGTCAAATGCAGTAGATGTACCTCAGGTTAGGATAGTCTTTATTTTTTAATCATGCAAGTAGAAACATCCCCATTTAAGACTAAGAGGGTTTGTGGTGTCAAATTAACTTTGTTTGCTTCTACTGGTTCTGATAATGGTTATCTCTGATTTGAAGAGTGACAGGGTTGCCCACTGACGTGTAACCGTAGGTCTGAGTTGACACTTTGGTTTTGAAGCTCCGCTGGCCGCCCTCAACTCTCTGCACCTCTGAGCAGTATGACGGCTTCACTTCCAGTTTTGCGTGGCTCACTTGGATGGGGACGTGCCTCTCCGTCCTGGGCCGGGATCCGCTGGCCTGTGGGGCGGCAGATGGGAAGAGGCTACTGGAGAGATGCTCCCTGAAGCGACCGAAGAAGCCGCTCCTCTGCCTTGGCACCACGTCGGGACGGCCAACATTGAGAAGCACCGGCTGCCCCACCGAAGACCCGCCGATTTCCCTCTGGAGCACTGAGATCTCACAGGGCTTTTCATCAGGAACATGGTGGGCAGCAGAGGAGCCATAAGTCTCTCCTTCTTCTGGGATGTAATCCTCCAAGTCCTCGAGGGTCAAAACGTGATCTCCTTGCTTCAGGACAACAGGCTCCTGCTTTCTGAACTGACCGCATTCGTTATCTTCATCATCGGGTTCAAAGATGACAGTTTGCTGGTCATCCAGGTCGTCACTGTCCTCTCCAGCTGCGGTAAGGACAGATGAGACCTCGTGTGGTTCTCCAGAAGCAGAACCAGAGGCAGCAGGAGTCTCCTCTTCCTCCCATGACAGCGGCTGGCTGCTGATGTCTCCCTGCAGCTGGGCCTGTGCTTGATCCACCAGCTTGTTGTTGGAATTGTTAGTATTTGGGTTTTCCAGAGAAGACCTTTTGGGTCTCAAGGGAGTGGACGCTCGCTCAGACCCTGCCGGAGAGATTCCTCTCCTCCTGGGCAGCCTGGGAGACTTATTGACCTTATACTCGATGACCTCCTCTACTTCAACCCACCTGGGCTTGCTCTCCATTACCCTGGCTTCAGCCCCCTCAGGCTCAGTGACATAGAGGGTCGGGATGGTGGTCTTTCTTTGAGCAGGCATCCTCTTCTGCCTGGCTGTAGGAGGCTCCGGCGTGGAAGTCTCAGAGCGGTGGGCACCAGGAATAGTCAACCCGGGAGATCTGTGTCTTCTCATGCGTGGGTTCTTCACCACAGTGGTTATGGTCTCTTCACTGGAACAAAAAGACAACATTACCACAGCTACCTTCTGTACTGGGCTGTATGCAGTTTTCACACTGACGACTGGCTCAAAGGGTCACTCGTAAATCACCCATACAAACAAGGCTAAGCTATTTAAGTAATTAGGAAAAGGTGACAAACAAAGAGAACGTCTGATGTCAGATAGGTAGCTGTTACATGCGTCCTTCTGCACTATGTCCAGTGTTTAAAAGAATATAATCACTACAGAATCAAGTCTTTCAGATGTTCTGTGTTAGAATTTTCATCTATTCTGTGCATCCATCAACAACACTGTAAAGCCCATTTGTGATACTGGTCTATATAACTAAAACAACTTTAATTGAAGTCTTAAATTTAAATGTAAAAGCAGTGCGATGCGCTCTAGTAATGAAGTTGTTAAAGTAGACAGCACCCTGATGAAAACAGCCCATCCTTTCACCATCCTTGTGATAGAATCCTTTTGCATTCAGGCTTTAAATACTGCACAATGCATACATGGGGCCAGAGAGAGAAAAAGTAATCCACATCTCTTTCAGTCTATTTTATCTACTAGCTAGCAATGTCCATACAGCTACACAAAGCCAGCACCTCAGAGGAACTTTATCCTGACACAAATATCCTCCAAGATTCTTTCTATTAATATTATCTCACAGTTAGAAATGCAAATGTAAATGTAGTCTATGTGCCGCAGCTAACGAGACAAATTGACAGACTGATCACACTTACATGATAATGGTTTTCTTTGGTATTTTAGTCTCCTGCTCAGTAACTGAAAAAGAAAAAGAACAAATGAGACTCAACAGAAAAAGCACGATGATTAGTCTTAAAACTAGAGAAAAACGTACATCTAGAGGTTTGTTAAGTGATTAAGCATCTTTAAATCTGCATTGAAAGCACAATAAGAAAACGTTTCTACATCGTCAGAACCTGAACAAAATAAATGTACTTACAAAGAGTTAAGAAAGAGTCCCATTAAAGGATAAAGTCAGTGTCCCTACCTTCAATGGTGATGGCCTGCTCACCAGTGCGAGCCACAGCAGAGGGTAGGACTAAATCAGCAGCACACTTGGCATTACCCAGGCGGTTGGACAACTGGCAACAGGAGGGATATATTTTTAGAGTCCTACATTTGACTGACTGCTGCTAATTGATATCAATGTCGTGGAGTAAATCCATAGCTAAATAAAAACTATTTTATGACCACTATAAAATCTCCTCTTAACAACTTGTAGTGACAAAGTGAAAACATGTTTTTAGAAATCTTTGCAAATTTACTAAAAATCACAAATTAAAATGTCTAGTTCAGAAAAGTATTCAGAGCCTTTGCTTTTTTCAAATTGTGTTCACATGCATCCTATATGTTTTAGTAATCCTTAAGATGTGTCTAGAACCTGACTGGAGTCCACCTGTGAAAAACTAAAGGGATTGGACATAGTTTAGAAAGGCTATGTAAAATGCAAAATCAGAGTTACGAAGCCAAAGAGCTCTATGATAAAACTGTGGCAAACTACTTCAGAAGCTTTGGGTGAGCAAGAAAACCTGCTCCAGAGTGCACTAACCTCAAACTGGGGTGACAGTTCACCTTTTAGCATGACAGTGAACTAACAATGCAGGAATGGCTGCAGGATAAATCTCTGACTGTCCTTCAGTGGCCCTGCTAAAGCCCAGACTTACATAGTAGCTGTGAGGAGATCTGACGGTGGAAGGTTACAGATGCTTCATGGTTTGCACATGGGAGAAACTGCTCAAATCCCAGCTTGTAGAGACTTACCCAAGAAGACTTGAAGCTTTATCTCCTGCCAAAGGGGCTACTACAAAGTACTGAATTAAAGGTCTGAGTACTTTAATAAAATTAGAAATGGAATTCTCTGTTATAAAACATTTGAGCTTTTTGTGCATTATGGGTGACTGAGTGAAGGGGTCTCAAGACTCTCAGAAGTGACTATATGTTCTATATACGGTCAGCTGCATATGTATAAAAAATATATTTATAAATATTGTATGTCACCAACCTCACACTCGTAGTGACCAAGGTCTCTCTCTGTCAGGTTTTTGATTACCAGAACCAGAACCCCACTACGGAGCTCACTGTAGGTCTGATATTTTTCATGGTCAGTCAGCAGCCTGCCCTCCTTGAACCACCTTGAACAGGTACACACAGCCAGAGAGCAGAGGTTATGACACATGGTGAATTTTCAAAGAACTTGCCAAATTTAATCAAATGTTTTGGTGTTAAAAAATGTAAATAAGTCATCCATACCTGATCTTGGGGGTGGGGGCGCTTTGTATTACACAGGTGAACTGAGCATCCTCACCAGCAACAAAGACAGAATTCCTCATTTTATTCACAAAGCGAGGAGGCACTGCAAGAAACACATCAAAATGTATTACATGTTTAAGCACGAGAGAGGTTATTCATAAAAGAACTGTACTAAAGTGATGTTCTCAAAAGCAACATTAGCGAATGCTGTATTTGATCAGTATTATCTTTTTGATAAGTCATTAAACTGGAAAACAAAGTCTAATACTTGCTTGCAAACGTTTTTTTTCTATTTAGTCGACACCCTGATTCATTACTGATATTTCCAGTGGTGCATTATAATTACAAATGAGAACATCTGGTATTTCAGGACATTATCATGCCACTTACCCTGTACTGTGATTTTTCCAAGAGTACTGGCATTGCCAGCTGAGCTTGTGGCAAAGCACATGTATTGGCCAGAATCATCTGCAGTCATATTATCCAGGATCAGGGTGCAGGAACCGTCAGGGTCCTCAATAATGATGTGATGAGGATCTGCCTCCACTGTGCGTCCATCTGCATCCGAAAGTATACCAATGAATTGATGAAACAACAAGTCAGTGGCCTGTTAGTCTCTATACTGTCAAGTAGCACAAATGACCAAAAACAATAGTTCAAATGTCTTACCCTTATACCAGGTGATCGCAGGTTTGGGTACTCCAGTGGCTTTGCAGGCCAGCTTAACAGTCTGGCCCAACTCTGCTGTGCAGTTTGCCAGAATTTCCACAAAATCAGGCGGACCTGGACAAAGTTTAACCATCAAAGGTAATGTTTGAGAGTCTTACAATATGAGAACCTACTAAAAGACAGTGTCGCAATAAAACTATAACTGAGGTGAAGAAAAAAGTGACACAGTGTGTATCTCTCTATCCAACTCACTCCAAGCAGGCATGCTGTATCGCTGCTGCAGTTCTCTGAGGTCTCTCAGCCATGAGTTCTTGATGGTAACAGTTCGGGCCTGTAAGGTGTATTTTCTCACAGAGTCTTCACGTTCGTGCCAGATCTCAAAGGCACGGTCATCTCCCTCCACGGTTTCATTTACATCAATGTTATTTAGCTGCAGGATGAAGAATACAGTAAACATCATTTAGGCTAATGACCTCAAAAGGAGAGAAAATAGTACAAGGAGTGATTTTAATATACTTACCTTCATCATATTCTTAAAAACATATGCTTGTGTATCAGTGTTGCTGTCTCTCTTGGGTTTGCAGATGATACAGTAGTTCTTAAAGAGGAAGACGTGGCGGTGGTGACCTCTAGAGGATGTTCTAATTCCAGGAGCTCCCTCCCACACTTGGAAAGGTCCCTGGTGCAAGAAGAATAGAAAACACACAGATACAAACAGCGTCAACCAATAAAATGTCTCATCATTGCACCACACAGTCAGTAACTGCACACTACCTGTCTAATTGGCTCTCCAAGAACGTCCAGGGTGGCAGGATAGTTCTCAATCATAGAGACGTGGTGGGTATTCTCAGACCGCTGAGGAAGTGCAGACACCATTGCATAGGCTTCTTCCAGCAGGCAGCAGTTCTGGCCATTTCTTGCTTTGTTCCGAATGAGCTCCTACAGACATTAGTGGAAATTTGAACAAAACTGCAGTGATATAGATACAGGTCTAAAAGAAAATTGCACTTGCGAGGGACATGTGTTTTCCCCCCATAATGTAAATAATTGATCCTTACAAGACTTCTTTCTTTGTCAAAGCTCTCACCTTGAGGACAGCCTTGTACTTCTGAACCCTGTCCAGCGGTTGCAGTAGGCAGGCGTTGATGCTTCGTACAGGGGGACCAGCAGGGTCTGCACTGGCCTGCTCTTTTTCAGTGTACTCCTGTAAAAACAAAGATCATTTTAACAATTTCAATAGTTTGACTGGTAAACAATCGCCTAAATGTTTATGTGTTTAAGCAGCAACAACAAAAATATAAACTAAACAAATAAAAAATACCTAGTATGGAGGGTGAATGTAAATGAGGGTCCCTTTTAACCCATAACACAGCAATAATAGTTCTGATGTTACCTTAAAGAAATGGTGGACAGTCTTGTCACTGATAGCAGACTCAGCCCGACTCTGACCCACAAGATACTGGAGGTACTTCTCAAAGCCCTCCTTGTTCTTCAGGAAGCACATGGCGACATCGTCATCTGTTTCACAGTCATTCAGCTTTGGGAAGAATGCCCTATAAACAAAATTGTGGAGAGAAATAAATCAGTGACAGTAAATACAATCTCACTGTCTTTCATTAAATATCTCATAAAGGGGGATGACAATATTTCTGTGGGTATGATGCAAACCAACGCACATATTCAGACTTTCTTCTAAAACTAGTAGGCAGCAGTGGTTAGTAATTAAGAGGTGAGCTCACTTGCTATGGAAGGACTTGATATCATCAATGTTCCTGAAAATGGCCTCCTTCTGGCTGGAGACATCAGGCGGTGCATCAGGGCTGCCTGCATGCTTCACATGATGGGAGGTAAAGAAATCCACCTCCTTGACAAACTCTGACTCTCCACTTATCAAGTCCTGGATCAGTTGGCTAGGGGCATGAAATAACAGTTGGTTATCCTGACTCCTTTGGCTGCACATTTTTCATTAGGACTGTAGATATGCTTTACTTACAATAACTTCCTCTTGTATTCTCCCTCTGACACCTCCTCTACACTTGTTTCTGGAAGGTCTCCAGTATCGGCCGAGAGCTGTAGTACAAATTTTGAAATAGACATGAAGAAAATGTGCTAATTTGCAACATGCACTGGAAAATCTGCTGCTATGGTCTCGAGACATACTTTGAGCTTTTTGTCCAGATACGCAGGTGAGACCCAGCCTTGACGTGATGGTGTAGTTTTGGTGGGTTTGGTCCGAACTAACCACTTGAGTGGATGAGCAGAGTCCAGAACCTCAACATACTGTCCCTCCTTTAGAGAGATGGAATCTTTGCTTGCTATGGTGGGGTTGTAGTCAGCTGTTGCCACATAGATGTCAAACATCTAATAAACAAGCAAACATGTTTGTTAATGACGAAATGGGGTTTCACAAAATGCCATAATGACCTATTATAAATCATGAGGAACTTACAGGATGCTCTTAAGTTACCTACTGTAGCACAACCTTAGGAACCTTGCACTTGGAACATGCAGGTCTGTGAAATAATACTTTATTTCTAGAATTGTTTAATTAAATTTTTTGGCTCGAGGTTGAAATATATTTAAATTTTTCTTAAACATTTTTGCTCTTTATGTACGACCTTAAAATGTACTGTAGAACTGAGTCAACATAAAAATAACTAAAGAGGCAGTAACAGCAAAAACACAATACTACTATCATACTATAGGTATATTGTATGTTTACCAGACTGGAATTAGAGTGGTTTACCAATAATAATAATTATTATTATTATATTATTGATTAATAAATCATGTTCCACAAATTGTTTGCAACAATAAACTAGATGGGTAATTTCCACTTATCTCACCTCTCCCCTGGCGTCGCCTTCATCAGACTCAGAGGAAGAGTCAGCAATGAGGGAGGGAGGACGAGAGCGGCCGTGATGAGGTGATGGAGATGGGGTTTTGGTCTCGTCATCACTGTCAGCACCTGGTACACGTAATGAAGCTGGGGCAGCAACGACGAAGGAGGCAGTCAGAGGACAACAGTGCAATATTGCAAGAACTATAGCCTGTCCGATTAGTATAATCCATCCTTTAAAACTTAGTTTGTCACTGTTATGTACCGTGAAAACCAGATGTTTGACAAAAAAAGGAAGCTCTCATATTGCAAATTGGTTTCAATTTAAAAAGCAGTTATTAGTATGCACTCCACTCAGTCAAAGCTTAGCTGGGGAAGGACCAGTCAGCTTAAATTCACATTTCAAACAATAACTCTGTGCCAGGATCAACTAGTGATGTATTTACCTGGTATTGCTATCATTACCCTGTTGCATAATTTTTAGATTTTATATTATAGTAATTACATATTTTTGGGAAGTAAAGGGGAAAAAAATAAAATCCACAACAATCATTTCATTCTAATGCTTTGCTATGTATTACTACTGTGTTAGTATTGTGCCAGCATGCAAGCACAGAAAGCACTTATTCTCAACATACATGTCTGCTGCTGAGCATGTATTCCAGCTAGAAGCTGGTGAAACTTTAATTGTCACTACAAAATCATTTTGAAAATATTAGGGATAAAGGGGCACTGATAGGTTGAAAAGGGAACGTTTTAAAAATGATTGTGGTGACACAGAAAAAGAGGACACTGTTGTGACTGCAACTAATTATGAAAAACATGTTGTTTTTATCCTGAATGTAAAAGATAATATAGACCTAAGGTAAACTTGTTTCATCGAGTCATCTTAGCCATCTAGTGCTACAAAAATATCTCAATGGAAAAAATGTATATTAACTGTGATGCTGATGCACTTGGGATACATACTGGTAGTTTTGGGCCAAGATTTCATCCACTGGAGCACTTCATGATTCTGTAAACTGTCTGAATAACAAATTAATGTTTGGATGAGCATTAAATTGGTGTGATTTATAAAATGATGGACGTAAAACTGGTTAAGAAATTATGTCTGTATGAAGCCATGAGGGGTTTAAAGTCATATATGAATAAATAAATCAAAGCATGCTGAAGAACAAGCACTTGAATAGCAGGTAAGGAACACTCCTCCGTCAGGTGAAAACTGATATCCAAGAATTTAAGTGTTGAAGCATTCAGATTAAACAACACTTTCACAATTCTTGAATAGTCAGAATGAATTCTGTGAATTCAGTCAAACCTGACGGGAATATGAAAACACTAAACAGAAGCACATAAGCGCAACAAAGTGTGAATAATTTTTTATACTTTCAGCGTCTTTAGCTGTAGCAACTAGGAAAGGCAGTCATAGCAGAGGGAATAGGGAAGAGAGACAACCTCCAGGTTTTTATTCCAACCACAGACACCAGGTGATTTTAGATACAGGGTCTCCCCCTGGGTGAAGGCGCCATAAACACTGAAATCATCTAGTATGATGTTTGGCTGGAATGAAAACCTACAGTTCTGGGGGGTCAACAGTCTTGGTTGACTATCTCTGACTTAGATTATGTTATCTTGTCAGTTTCCTTGCTGCATGTATGACGACAACAGAATTTCATAATTAATAAAAATATATACAGTATAATAAAAACCTTAACACCAGCGCTGGATGTTAGTTGTACATGCTACAGACACTTACATGTGGCTAGCTTCTTAGCTAGCCCCTGGAACTGAAACATCTTCTTGAATGGTTTCTCTAATACTGTACTAGATGCCATATTTGAACACCTGATCAATGTAAACAAGCTAAAACAACATATTCAACAATACTTCTCATTACTATAAGCCATTGGCACACTGTCAAAACTTAATGCCAGCAATCTGCAGTCAACTATTAAAATCTTTGTTTTATCTTGAATAAGCCTGATTAGGTCACTTCCTTTCTGGAATGCCCTCTGGACATTATATAATAGCTCAGTATTTCTTGTAAAAAACACTGTAAACTGTAGCTTTCAAAATATAACTACATATAACTTCATAGGCAGAATGGTTCACAGCATACACTTACCTTGGGTGATCTTTGCTGAAACCATTTCAGTGATCTGAGAGGTGAGTTTCATGAGGAATTCCTCTGAACCTACTTCACCTAGGTAGGGCATTTTACCCTCTTAAGACACGCACAAAAAGGAAACAATGCCATAAATGTGGTAGCATTTATTCAAAATAATTTAACATCCTATAGATACCAGATAACATTACTAGAGATGATATATGCCAGTTATTAGGTGATATGTCATACCTTTTCCTCTGCTAGCCTCGTCTTCTGGAGGACTAACTGTAATTCCAAGAACCCTAAGGGGAATTTAATGTTACATTTTATTCTCATGTATTTGAACATATCTAAACTGTACTTTAATACACATGCCTTTTTATGTGCAACGCCTTCATCTCAAAGAAAAACTTACTCTGATGCTGTGGTCTCTTTCTTTTGTTGTGATGCTAGAGAAAGAGGATGTGACATGTGAAATTAGACACAAACTCTTGGCAGAACTCTGCTGAGTATTTTCTAGTTGAAGGATGTAGTTAATAATTTTAATGCGTCCTTACTGTCATCCACTTCGAGGTGAGCAGTGCAGATGGACTGCCCTGCTCTATTTGTGGCAATACAAGTGTAGGCACCACTGTACTCTGTACCCACATCCATCAAGATGAGGCTGTGCTGGCGTCCAGAGCTTGCTATTTTATATCCCTTGGTATCAGGCTTGATCCACAGGACATCCTCTAATGATTCCTCCTTTAGCCAGTAGACCATTGGAGTAGGAGACCCTGAAAGAATACAGAGTATGGAGAACTTGTTACAACTGCTAAATGACAGATAGCCTGGGAACTGGGCTGTGATCCTGTTCAGATGATAAACACAACTTGGATCTTGTGCTGAAGGATGAAATAAAACAATGAAAATGAAAAAAACGAATCAATAAACAAACCTTCTACTTTGATAGAGAGGGTGATGCTTGCTCCTCGTTTCACCTTCCTGTTGCTAAACCTCTCAAGGAAGCGGGGTGGCACCAGGGGCACCTTGGGATCTGTGATAATGTAGCATAAAACAAGAGCAGAGACACTTAAAGTTCATTATTATATCTACTCAAGTACCTGAACTTGAGCCAAGTTTGTAGAATAAATGTCAAATTACCTCTTTTATCTTGTGGCATAATCTCCCCTGGATCTGTAACAAAATACAATCATTATTTTATCTGTAACAATCTTAACAGCAACTTTGAAGTGTTGTAAAACAGTGTAGTGTATTTTATATAGTCAGCTATGAAGGCATTTGCATACATACTCAGTACTATCAGTCGGGCAGAGGAGTAGGCAGAACCAGCTGCATTGCTGATGTAAGCAGAGTACTCCCCCATATCCTCTTTCTTCACTTCCGTGATCTCCACGCCATGAACATCTCTCTCTGCTGACAGCGCAATCCTTTTTGAAGGTCGCAGAGAGTGGCTATCTTTGAACCAATATACTCTGGGTTTGGGGAAACCTGGAAGACAATGAATATTTCAGAAACACCTTTCTTAAATAATGTATTGTAACTTGACAGTTAAGATAGATCAAATAAACCTACCCTTTACTCTGAGCTGCATCTTTGCAATAGGTGAACCTGGACTGACATGAACATCATGAAGCTCCTCCACAACCTGTGGCAGCTGATCATCTTCGGCTACAGACTCAAAGGTCTCGGTTTCCCTGCTTGAAGAGAGTAGAACAGTACAGCGCCAGTAATCAATATCTAGAAGCAATATGTTATTGTTAAACATATTCATCAATATATTTTAAAACATGATATTACACTGTTCGTAGTAAATTTACCTAGACGCGTAGCCCTTGGCACTGACATAAGAAGATGTCTCAGTGGCATCAGCAGCAGTGTCATAATCTGAGCTGCAAGACACTGATGGAAAGGATTGACACATTATATTATACAATTCTTAGTGAAATCAGAGACAATGTGCATTTATGACTGTATAGTTTTGCTAGCCTTGGACTGATTATATGAGGAAGCTTTTACAACATAGGAACATTTTGGCCACTCAATGGAAACTTTAATCTGTGATGAATTTTCATTGTATGAATACAAAATATGGACATCGAATGTTGAATTTAAATGCTTAACAATAGATTGTGCAAATTCTGCACAAATAAGAGAAAAGTGCCCCACTGAGCAAAACAAACAAACTGCAGAACATATAAAAGATACACAGCTGTTTTAAGCCATCAGTGGAATTAAATATAGCCAATTATCAAAGTACATTTAGAAAACAATGTAAAGTATGTTGACTTACTGTCAACCCTGAGTTCAGCTTTAGTGGCTGCAATGCCACTGCTGTTTTCAGCCGTGCAGCGGTAGACACCCATGTCAGTGGGCAACACAGTGGTGATGATGAGTTGGTGGCAGCCCTCCTGGTCCTCATTGATCATGTAATGATCATTCTCCTCCAGCAGTTTACCATCCTTATACCAGCGAACAGTGGGCAGAGGCTTGCCAATTACAACACAGTCAAAGCTGACTGGATAACCGTCTGGAACATCCTGGCTTTGTAGCTCCGTCAAGAAGACTGGGGCAGCTGGGCAACAAGAGCAAATAGTGAGAAAGTGAAAATGTTAAATAAACTGACCACATAAAGTCTGAGTCATTTATAATATATATATTTATCTTTGGTATAATGCATTTGACACAACAGAAAATGTATAACAGGAAATGATATTGATAATTCATAAAAACTGTATAATGATTATAACAGAATGTGTTTCTTACCTGGGGCTCCAGTCATGAAAGCAGGAGGCTGTCTATCTTGTGTCGGTGTCTGTGTTCCATCTTGCACGTAGCCCATCTTTTTAATCCGCAGCTCCACTTTGAGAGGCCCTGCTGCTTGAATGTTGGTCTCCACAGGGACCCCATGGACTGTAAACATCTCCTGGAACCTCTTGGCAGCTACCTCAGCCTCTGTCCGTGAATCAAAGCGAATGTAGATGTAATTGTCATCCTCACGGTAAGAGTGAGGATCTGGGGGACGCAAGTCTCCTTCATCTGCACTGACAAATGGTTCTTCCTCAACATCTGGTGGGAGACGTGTGCGTAACAGGCGCCTTAGGCGTCGGCTTGCCTGCCTCAGTGACTCATCCATCTCACTACCAGAGCTCTCGGGCTCACTGTCTGCACTGTAGCCCACTGTCAGTGGACGTCGGCCTGAAGACTCTCTCACCGTTCCTACAGTCACCTTACCACTGTGAGAAGATACTCCAAACTTGTTCGTAACCTCACAAGTGTAAACCCCAGTGTCCTTGGTGGTAATGGCAGTAATGACCAGAGAGCAGGTGCCATCATTGTAAATATCAATATGATGATGCTTGCCATCTGTCAGTAGTTCTCCATCTTTCATCCAGCGTACCTTATCAGGTTTACCATCTGTTATGCATTCAAGATGTATGGTACCATTAGGTTCTTTGGTCTGGTCTTTGAACACGTCTTTAAAGACAGGACGCATGTCTTTGCGGGCTTTGTAGCCCTTGAAGGCAGCTTGAATCTTAATGGCAGCCTCTCTGAGTTCAGGCTCATCCTCTTTACTGATCTCCATGATGCTCTCCTCTGCAGACACCTGTTTTTCATCTATTTGCTGAGTTGTCATTGTTTTCACTTCAGTTTGCTGCACTGTTCTCTGCTCTGCCATCTGGAAATGTGCAAAGAACCTGTCAGCGGTCATAGTCTCTGACCCACTGGTCGCTGTGACAGCAGTTGTGCTGCTCTTTTTAAGGTAGGACACAAGTGTTGTACCCCCAGACACAGACTCATCCTCAGAAGTGGTGCACACGTTTGATTCTGTCTGCTTCTTAGACACAATGACCGTTTCCTTCTCTGTTGATTTTATTTCCACTTTCTCTGACTGAGTCTGTTCTGATTTCTTTCGGCCACCTTTACCGTCCTCCTCAGGTTGTTCAGTGATGGAGTCTAGAGTGGGCTCTCGACTCATGCGCCGTTTCTTGGTTGACTCTTCCCACAGCTCACGGAGATCAGCTTCCTCAGCAGCTTCGGGAGGCAGGCTGGGTTGTCCCAGTAGCTCTGTCGCTACCTGTTTTGTATCTATGTATATAACAACAATGGAGTTATTGTTTGTCTCCACAATTCACAACACCTGCTTAACTGTAGCTTGATCCTAACTGTGAAAACTTATTTCAACTACAATGCAGTGCACAGGGGTGTTTGCTACAGTAGAACTTGTAGAATAAATATAAAAAAAGCAGCACAAAAATACAACATTGCCTTACCTGGGCTAATTAGTGGCTGCGTAGGTGCCTCTGTGTTAGAATAGCAAAAGAAACACATGACATTGAAGTTAGAAACATCCAAATTCTTTTACTTTGTTATCACCATATCACTGAGCAGCATGCTGAAAATGTGTAAAGTTAGACTTCATAGCTCCATGTTAGATAAACCATATTTAATTGGGCAATAAAAACAAAAATGCCAAAGCTAATAAGCAAGTACACTATTTTGTGAACTTAAATGCACATCAACCCACCAAGCTGTACAGTCTGAGGCAGCTCGACAGGCTCCCCAGTCCCAGCTCTGTTGATAGCTGCCACTCTAAACCTGTAGCCGCTTCCTGAGATGAGATTTTCAACCACAAATTCTGTGTTACACACAGGTTCAGAATGACATGGAAGCCAGAGGGCACTGTCTACCAGTCGCATCTCCACCCTGTAGCCTAGAATGGGACTCCCTCCATCATGTAGAGGAGTGAACCAAGAGAGGCTGACAGACTGTTTAGTCTTACTGAGGACCTCTGGATCTTCTGGAGGATCAGGTACAGCTGTTGAAAAGAAAAGAACCAGGAATCAGCTTCTCTTAAGAACACAATTCAAATTGAAGTTATTAAAATCAGAAAACGCAACAAAAATGGTACAACAAATCATGCCTCAAAGCACTGCATCTTAGCAGTGATGTTCATCAAACACTTACTGATGATGGTGAGCTTCGCCAAAGAGAGAGCATCCCTAGCGGCAAATGTAATTTCCTGCTGGGGCAAAAGAGGTGCCTGTCTCAAGACGAGGCGATAAGAACAACCATCAACCCTCATAGCCCAGAGGTCACTGGGCTTGAGTTCAACTCCGTTAGCGTACCAGGCCACTTCTGCCGCAGGGACAGGCTCAGTCAGCTGAACGCAAAACTCAACCTTCTCTCCTACTGCAGCCACTCTGTCCTCCAATCCCTTCACAATGTCCAGCTGCCAACCTTTTAAGAGAAAAACCACAAAATGGTATGTAAAATGTTGTCAGCTAAAGTTTTTCATATAGGGATTCATAATTCGGGCAAGATAATGCTATGACTATAACTTTAACGTCTTGTGGTGTTCATTTGGATGACTTACCCTTGACGGAGAGCTGGGCAGATGTAGAAGCTGCGCCAGATTTAAAGGTCACAGTGCAACTGTCCTTAACGTGCAACTCTTTCAGCAGGAGCAGATGGCGACGACCACTCTCAAATGACACAATCTCAACAGTGCGGGATTCCTTCACTGGTTTTCCATCAAGAAGCCAGCAGTAATCTTTGTTCTCTGGACGGGAGAGGGCACACTCAAACAGCACTTCACCTCCATCGAAGGTTTCAGCATTCTCCAGACCCTGAACAATGCTAATGGGTTTGGCTGTAGAAAGCAAACGGAAAGGGAAGAAAACAAAAAGAGCATAATCAAAAAAGAAAGAAAGACAATTCTTTTAAGTTCTTGTGAACAAAGACCATGAATTTTGTAAAGATCAGTAAAACATTGGTTTATTTGACCAAAGGACTGTAAGGTGTAAGAGAGCAGAGGAGATTCCCAAAAGCTTGGTGCTCTTTCCATGTGGAGGGAGGCTCACCTTCCACATGAAGTGAAGCAACCACGCAGGTCCCCTCTGCCTCACAGGAGTATGAGCCCTTGTCCTCAGCAGACACACGGCTAATGTACAAGCGAGCCACATTCCAGTCCTGCTCCACTACCACCCTTCGGCCATCAGGCTGCAAAGGCTGCCCATCTTTCTTCCACTGAGCCTTGACTGGCCTTGAGTACTGGCAGATGAACTCAGCCGGTTGGTTTTCAACCACCCGAAGGTCCTCCATCTCGCTCACCACTTCAACTGTGGGATCTGAGGTTGGGTCAGGGGGGGTCATAGGGTCAGGGCTTGGCCATGTAATGTAAAAATGTAAACAGGACATGCCGACTGACATATGGGCTTTCTAACCCCCAAAAGCATACTGAAGTGTATATATGTGAAAACTATTATGTTTTTATAGATTTTACAGCACAATTTCTTATGTGGCATGGTAATGTATACTTTTGCATTGAACTATGTGAGCTCTCAGGGGGTAAAAAAGTCCAAGGGTCAAGGTTCACAGTAACCGTCACAACCAAGGGCCATGGGGTATTGGCAGCTGGCGAGAGAGGAGGGAGGTGGATAGAAAATGCCAAACTCATTGTAGGAGAGTTAGAGGTTTTAGTGCTTGAAGGTGGGATGGGGCAGGTGAATGAAACATGAGTATTTGACAGCAGCTGGCCTGCATGGATGGGTGGAGCAGCACTTTACATGTACAACATTTCACTGTTCTATGGTTCACTTGCTCTGTACAGTAAAACCTGGATCAAACACTGCTGAACCCAGGCCTATAGTACATTCTCCACTGAATCCAAACACCAAATAAGAATTGCCCATTGTTTACACTACCAGAGGATGAATACAGTTAGGGCTGCACGATTAGCCATATAATAATCACGATCATGCTTGATATTTTAAGAGTTCCTGACTTACAACAACAAATCAAGACATCTCATATCACAGATGCTTATTTCCTGCATCCCTCTTTCAGCTCATTTTTCAGAGCATTTTCACTGCACAATTAAAGCAAACCGCTCTCGATTTTTAATATTACTTTGTAAGAGATTAATAACAGATTAATTAGTAGTCATAACACTGAGTAAGTACTATACTGTGTAGATGAGAGTATGGACAAGGCTTAAATCTGGGCTTAAAATGTAAGGGCTCATTTATATGACCTTACATCAGCATAACATTAAAAAAAGACAACAGCAAGACGTCAGGATAGCAGCATGAAACACAGTATGTCAGTGGACCAGAAGCTCCAACTAACTTAGCCACCAAGAATGCTAATCTCAGAATGAAGATGAAGATCAACCAAGTCACCAGGAAATGATGACAAAGACTAGAGAAATAAAGTTAACAGTACTCATCAGTGAAGCCAAGTGAGTTTTAGTGCAGAGGTTCAGTGTAAGTCCAACACTATTTTCTGCTTCTTTTTTTTTTGGACATGCTTGAATGTGAACAATATAAAACTACTATCAAAAGATGACTGTTGACTACAGAGCAACACACTAAATGTGTTAAAAACAGCAATGCAATAGTACTACTAACAAAAACCATTTTCAAAGGTGTTACAGGCATTGTTACACTTTTTTATAAATTAGACAAAAGTGCAGAAGTGGTGGCTGTATAGGTTGTTTTTCTTACAGACTGTTGCTATCAAGAATCAATCTTCTTCTTACAATTTTGCAGTTGTATTTATTTTCTAATAAGCCATCTTTATTTCACGTCACATTTTGAACTCAAGATTTGTGCAACATTGTGATGATGTAACAGTAAAGGTACCACGCTGTTGCACAAAATGGGTAAATACTTATAAATGATTGTGATCTCAGAAGTGAAAAACATAATCGTGATTATCATTTTATCATTTCAGCAGCCCAACATACAGCCCATATTCAAGTTTAGAAGGAATACAAAAGAAGAGCTGCACTGTTTTTTACCACTAGCCCATTTAGCCAAAAGGTTTAGGTGTTAGGTTGCTACTCCACTATAATAAAACGTTGTTGTGGTGCTGCACCCAAGTTGTATGTTTTGATTATACCAAAGCATACGGCATGAACTCTACTGTTATTCTTATTAAAGAAATGCAAAACAATGCTGCTCATGCAGGATTAAGTACATAATGTTAAAATGTCTGCTATTAATCCATAAATGAACTTATTTATGGAACCCCACAGAAAACAATCATTTTATGTTCACTCATAGTCTTTATGAGGAATTGCACCAATGTTTTTAGTAACTGCTAATCATCAAGTAGATAACAGAACATTTTGGCCTCCTGTCCCAACTATTTCATTCAAAATGAATCTAAATATTTCCAGTATCTAAACTGTAAATTGTTACAAATACAAGACAATATTGGGTTTAAAGCAAGATACAAATATTGTGTTCATATGATTTTAAATGAAGAATTAAAATTCTGCAGGGTCTATGAAAGACTAAGATACAGCTTATCTCAGTCTGCAGTGAATATCTTAATATGATACCTTTGACTAAGAGCTTGGCTGTTGATGTTAAATTGCCAGCTTTGAAGGTGACAGTGCCAGAGTCATCTGTGGCCAGGTTCTTTAAGGTGAGCGTGTGGATGTTGCCCTGGCTCAGCCCTATCTCACTAAAAGGGCTGTTCTCCAACAAGGTGCCATCCATCCACCACTGCACCTTGCCAGATGCCCTACCAGACAGCTGGCAGGAGAAAGTTGCCCATTCTCCGACAAAGACGTCAGTGGTCTTAAGACCACAAACAATGAAGACTTCTTTCACTGTTGAGTGAAAAATACACATATGCTTACTCTGAGCTTCAAACATACTCATTATCAGCATTATGCCAACTCAACTGACAAAACAAAATGACATTGTATCAGACTGACAGAAAATGTACTGTCGAAGGACAGACGCAAAACTACTGTAGGGGGGCTACCTTGCACTGCTAAAGAAGCTGTAGTGAGCTGGTCTCCTGCATCACAGGTGTAGTAGCCACTGTCTTCAGGCTCCAGGTTCCGTATACGGAGCTCTTGAATGCACCCTTCCTGCCTCATCTCATACTTCTTACCGGGCTGGAGGACAATGCCTCCTTTCCTCCACTCGACATGAACACCTGGCTTAGACAGCTCACAGTGCAGGGTAATATCATCACCCTCTATCGCGTCCTGGTTCTTGAGCTCTTTCTGGAAGAACGCTGGGGCACCTGGTGAGAGTTTAAAATGGGAAAGTTTGACATAAGATATTGAGATGGCAAGTTGGCCATCAGATAGTTGAGATGACAAGAGAGGGAGGACTTTGGACAAAAGTTTTGTTGTGATGCCAGACTGGGTGTTTGGCTGAGGGAAGTGGAAGTTCAAGAAAATTTCAGTTGTCCAGATCAATCCTATTTTGGTCCAGTCTTGAATTTGATCAACAAGAATGAGACTTGCTTTTTACAGGTGGCATTGTTCTTTACCTTCCACAGTCAACTTGACATCACACTGCGCATCTCCAGTGTCACAGGTGTACGTTCCTGAGTCCTCAGGAACCACGTTGTGGATACGAAGCTGATGGAAAGCAGCATTCTTCCTCAGGTCATACTTGAGACCTGCTTGGATGGCCACGTTGTTTCTGATCCAGGTGACTGTGGCGTCGGGGTCAGAGACGGTGCAGGCCAGAGTGACAGTTTCACCCTCTAATGCCACAGTGTTGTGCGGTTTCTCTAATATTAGCACTGTAAATATGGGAAACGAAGCATTTATACGCACCATTTTCCCTTTCCTTACAGCCCTGGCATTAATCATTTTATCAACTATATATATATATTTATAAGAATGCATGCACTGATTACTATATACAGTAAGACATTTTACATATTAAATAATCTCACATTTCACAACAACATCTAATAAATGAAGTATTGACAACTATTTTGCTATAAGATATACAATTTACTTTTTAAAGTATTAGGTAGTTAATCTCTTAAGTTTGTGTCAGCATTGTAATTGCATTTCTTTTAATACCAAATGCTATAAAATATATGCAATTTAATAAAAACAGAAAACAATTTAAAAAGTCAGGGTGATGATGAAGATGGTGCCAGTAAATTTCCATTTAAAGAAAACACTTTGATGGAGATGGATATGATACGTAAAACTCTCTAGTGATTATGTCATCTCCTTTACCTTTATGCTTCTCCTCCACCAGAAGACAGGCCACACTCTTCTCCTCTCCCACTACGAAAGCAACATCCCCCGATTCATCTGAGGTTACCATCTTCAGGGCCAAACGGTGCACTTTGCCCTGGCTGCTCATTTGATTCAGATCATTATTTTGAAGGAGGTTGTCTCCCAGCCACCATTCCCCGCTGGTGACGCCCGAGTGCGACAGCTCGACCTCAAAGACGGCATCTTGCCCAGTGGTCACGGTAATATCGCAGAGTTCTCGGATGATGCGCACATGCTCTGAGTGTGAAAGGCATGATGGGAGGTCAGAGATCAGATCTCAGCAGAGCTTCCAGAGAGCATCATTATGAGGGTCTATCCATCACGAGGAATCTAACTTTAATACTTACTCAATACTTCATTTTCAAGTTTGGTCTCAGGAGCATGGATGTTGTGACATGTACTACTCTAATGACACGTGATTTCAATAGTTCTAGGTTAATATATCAATTAAATAAATATATATCTAATATAAACAATTTGTCATTCACTGTATGTGTTAAAGTTACACATGCTGACTCGCACCACATAATAAACAAAGTCCGGTACGTGTAAATGTCATCCCAATTAAGACATCACACTCACAACTCTATGACTGTGAAATACAAGAGAATTAGATGCTTAGCAGGAGATATAATTTGATCTAATTCACGATAATGGGATGGATGAAAAAAAAAAGAACTCCAGGAAGGACGAAGACAAGCGGAGACAAGAGACATAGATGAGATGAAGATGTGCCGTTACCTTTTACAGTCAGGGTAGCAGTGCTTTTCTTGTCTCCTGTATCGCAGGTATATTCTCCACCATCCTCCATGGCCAGTTTGTGTACAACCAGAATGTGAGTGGTAGCTCTTTGCTCCATGGTGTACTTCTTTCCATGGGTGAGTACTGTTGAGTCCCTCCGCCAGGTCACCTTGCAATCAGGGCTGGATGTCTCGCAGGACAGGGAGGCTTCCCCTCCTTCAGTGGCCTCTTGACTTTCCAGCTCCTTCTTGAATGATACAGGTGCAGCTGCCAGAAAGACCAGTTTAATAGGATGAATGATTTTAAAAGTTTCAGAGGTGAACATGGCTACCACAAAACACACTGCAAACAAAGGCAACGTTATTTATACTCACAATTCCAAAGTTACATATCATCAAGCCGCTTAAAACAGAACATGAAAAGAGCTATTAAGACACTGCTTCATCTATACTCTGCACACTTTAATGCTAGAGGAAAGACACCGAAAGACTGAAATAAAAAAATAAAAAATAAAATGTGTGAAGTCTTTTGTCCTTGGACAAATGACCTAGTTTATAAATAAAACGGAAGTGACAAATAAATAAATAGGTGTAAATAATGCATTTGCTCGTCTGTGAGCACCATTAAAAGGATTAATATACAAATACACAATTCAAACCCTTTATTAGACAGAAGGCAGTTCACAGAATGGCCGGACGTAAAGGCGAGGGGGAAGACATGCAACAACGGCTTCAGCACAGGAGTCATTTCAGGAAAGTTGTGATAACAGTACATGGTCAGGGTAAACGAAAAAAGAACAGTAATGACAATGTAAAGCGCAGAAAGTCAGTTGTAAAACAGAATACACATACAAACATATTGATCAACAAAACCAATATGCCATTTTAATACTAAATGAAAAAGTACGAGATGCTTTTAGTGCAACAACAAAAACAAAGGGTGAATGTTTATATACTCTACAAACATGGCAGAATATGCAATAAATTGCATGTTTTCTCCAAATGCACAAGTAAGAAAAATAGATAACAAGTGAGTATGAAGTGAAAAGTAAGTCAGAATAAAAAGGGAACCCTGTGAAATCAAGCCTTCATGCTTTTTGTTTTTAGAAGATAAAAGAGTGTCCCACAAGGACGATGGTAGAGAACAAATGAGTAGAAGACCAAATGTTATTGAAGAAGGCAAAAGGCAAACATCCACTCTTTCAAGAAATAAAATGTTATTTCCCTTACCTCTCACTGTCAGAGAAGCAGTAGAAGTGTGGTTTCCCACAGTGAAAGTGACTGTTCCTGAGTCAGCTGTGGTGACACCTCTGAGTGTGAGACTGTGCACCCGCCCCTCGGTCTTGATCAGGTTCATTTCATTATTCTGTAGTGGGACGTCTTGGAGCTTCCACTGGGCGAGAGGTGTCTCCTCATGAGAAACCAGACACTCAAAGCGGACATCTTCACCTTCATATACAACGCAGCTCTCCAAGAATTTCAGGATCGTAACCTCGACCTCTGTTTGACAAATACATATTGTGAAGTTCAAGTTGTGAAGTTGTTGATCATTTGAAAAGATTTATGCTGAGCTGTTATTGTGAGTACCAAGTGAAGAAAACCAGAATAGGGTGTGTTATTGTTTGTGAAGACGGAAAAGAGACGAGCACAAAAGATGAGATCAGTGATTGAGTCCAACAGAAAAGTGTAAATGTGTAGAGCAGGACACACGTGATGAAAAACAATACTTGAACATTTAATCAACGTTTTTAGATGAAACGTTGATGCACTTCATGCTCAAATGTTTCTTTGTGAGAAGATGATCAATACGACAAAGTGAGGTATGATACGAAGAAAGATGGGACGCCAGTAGGTGCATGAAAAGAACACTCTTAAATCCTACCCTGCACAGTGAGGACAGCTGAAGTCTTGTGGCTGCCTGTATCACAGGAGTATTCTCCTGAGTCACTTCCCTGCAGTTTATAGATGACAAGCTCGACTACAGTCCCTTCCTGTTTCAAGTGATACTTGCTGCTGGATGTCAGCACCCTGTCACCACACCTCCAGACCACATTTGCTCCCGGCTTTGTGGTCTCACAGCGAAGACTAGCACAGTCTCCTGCCTGTCTTTCAAGGTTCTGTAGGTGGGTTTTGAAAAGGACAGGCATGGCTGTGGGAAATCAAAGAAATGAGGAGAGAAGTTTAGAAAAAATGAGAGCACTGTAAATTTGGTCCAAGTTTTAGCCACCTACCTACATGAAACTAATGTGTATGTGTTTCCACATACGCATTACAGTGAGAGGCAGAAGTGGAAGTCATACGGTACATATTTAGGTAGTTATCTAGTTTTGAGTCTTAACCCTAAGGTCAAGTCACAAGTCACTGTTTCAACACTAATCTAATAAAGCTAAAGGAAAATGTCATTCAAGTATTTCAACTACAAACAACAGGTTGCGGTGAGCGTACCCTTCACTGCTAGTTGTGCAGTGCTTTGATGGTCACCAGTGTCACAAGTGTAACTCCCAGAATCCTCTGGTTCTACATCATGGATTACTAAAGTAGCCAGGTGTCCTGTTTGTCTAATTTCATATTTGGCACAAGGACAAAGACCAAGTTGTCCTTTCTTCCACTCCAAAGGAACTCCAGGTTTAGAAAGCTCACAGTGTAATGTCACACTGTCCCCCTCATCAGCTGTTTGGCTTTCCAGCTCTCTTGTGAAAATAACTGGGAGAGCTGATGAACAAAGAGAAATAACGTAGTAACTATGAAATAAGGCATTAAAATCATAGTGAGATAAAGAGACATGAGTAATGAAATGAAGGACTTGATGGAAGAAGACAACATGAGATAGACGGTCTTCATCCTACCATTTACTACAAGAGATGCTGAGCTTATTGTGTCCTCTGAAGAGCATGAGTAGCTTCCCGTGTCTCCACGTCTCAAATCAAGGATCTGTAGCTCATAACTGAGTCCTGTTTGTTTCATCTGGTACTTTTCTCCACAACTCAGGACTTCAGTTCCTTTCTTCCATTCTACATGAAGTCCAGGTTTAGAAAGCTCACAGTGCAGAGTGACACTACCTCCCTCCTCCGTTACTTGGCTCGCCAGATCTTGAATGAATACGACTGGAAGAACTGGGGATTGAATAAATCAAATAAGGTGTTGATATGTTTTGTTGTAAGCCACAGGCTTTCAGAACTGGTACCAGATGAAGATTATAGTTTGCTGTGTAAAAAATGTTAATTGGTAACTTACCTGAATGACTATAGGCTCAATTAAAAAACTAATGTATGGCTGCTTCAATATATACACACATACATACACAACAACACAGATTCAATCAATATGCCCATTCAAAAAATGAGGGGAGCAGCCATGCAAACACAGGTCTCGTATATTCCAATCTGAGGACAACAACAAAACTAAAATACAGCAAATATGACACTGAAGAAGTGAGAAACATCCAATCAGTCTGAATAAACAGCATACAAAAACCCTAACTCAAAACACAGCAGTAGAACAGGAATAAACATTGCTCAAGTGCTGCAAAAATTCCACAGATAAACATGGTGCAGTAGTAACACAGGAATAATAGTGGAGTTTCAAATGACTAAGACCACAAAGGATTTAGCTAAACTGACAGCTGCACAAAAAACACCAACAATACTGAAACTAACAGTGAGTAATTAATGAACTGCCAGTGTGCAACTTCCAATTCATCAGCCATCAAGAACAAATGAGTCACACTGACTCATGACAAGCTACAGGGAATTCTACGCTATCACACCCTATGCTTTGGCAAAACACAAGCATGTGAAAAAACCTAGAGGCACAAACAGAACCTGTACAAACTGTCCTCTTCGAGTTACTCTGAAACACCAGCACATACCTTCAACTTTCTTTTTGGGTTCCTGCTTCTCAGCTTCAACTTTGGAGGTCACTGCTGATGTCGCTGACATCTCTATGGCAACTGCAGTTATTTATGGATACAGGTGTAGGTTTTAATTCAACTCGCATAAACTGGAACTTTAACTTGACCAACACAATGAACACTGCAACAAATCAAAAGCAAAATGCCACAAATGTTTTAAAGCCACAATGTCCAAGAAAACACAGCACGATCTTCACTTGCTTTCCATTGTTTCCACTAAGAGTGGACGTGTAAAAGCTCTTTAATTTTTTCAGATGATACACATACTCATGTAAAGTGTGAGAAGAGCAGTTCCTTAAAAATGTATAGACTGTGCAATGACCACAAGCTTTCCTGAACAGTGCACAATTGGCAAACAACATGACGACATGGGAGGATGGCACAAACAGGCCCATTCTGTTATTGATTTAACCTTAAAAATTAATTTAAGTTAATATAAAACAATAAACTTAGTAAAAGGCACAGAGACAGGCTACAGCCAAACACGTATCGAGATGCATTGTAAAAAATAAGGAACAGTATTCAAGCAAGAACACCCGTATGTTGTCACACAAAGACTGAAATGAATGTGGCTTTTTCAAAACAGAGAAGCAGCCAAGCATTTCAAAAGTCCGTCAAACACAGGCCTAAACTATCCCAATGTAAGGACATCAATAAACCAAAATACTGCAAATCTTAACAGTAAGCAACACCCAGTCAGACTGAATACACACCATACAAAAACCCTAATTAAAAACACAGCATTAATAACAGGAATAAACATTGCACAGGTGCCACAAACATTCTACCTTGTCCTTTCACTTTGCTATCCAGCTCTGTAGGCTCTGGCATCAGGATGACTTCAGCAGGCTGTTGTTTATCTGCAGGTGCAACTGATTGAATTAGAGCTTAAAGACCCACTCAGATAAACTCAGTGCAGAATGAATACAGAGGGCTGTGCTTTGAAGCAAGATTAATGGGTTACAGAGGTATATCGTATCCTAAAGCCTGATTTTTCAACGTCATGAAGAAGGCACTCTATTAACCTGCTAGATCACCATTATAACAGCTGCTGCAGAGGAGGGTCTGTTCAGAGGTTGGGATTTAAATCGGTTGTAAGAAGCGCCTCCCTTTCACCTGTTATTTTCCTGACAATTCTCTATGAGCAATAAAGATTCACAGCTGCGGGACACAACTTCCACCTTATCAAGAACAAATGAGCCAGAATGAAGACAAAACATTCAACACACAGGATATTCTGACTGTAACATACGCTATCACACCGTACGCTTTGGCAAAAGACCAGCATGCAGAAACCCTACAGTATAATCAGAACCTGTACAAACTGTCCTCTTCGAGTTACTAGGAAACACCAGCACATACCTTCAACTTTCTTTTTGAGTTCCTGCTTCTCGGCTTCAACTTTGGAGGTCACTGCTGACGTTGCTGATGTCTCTACGGCAACTGCAGTTATTTATGGATACAGGTGTAGGTTTTAATTCAACTCACATAAACTGGAACTTGACCAAACGACTGAACAATGCATGAAATTAAAAGCCAGATGCCACAAATGTTGTAAAGCCACAGGACGACACAGCACCATCTTCACTTCCATTGTTTCCATTGAGAGTGGAAGTGGAAAAGCTCTTTACTTCAGTTTTTTAGATGATACACAGACTCATGCAGTGACACACAGTGCCACGACCAGGAACTTTATTTTCTTCGATAGGCAAACAACATCCCCACATGGGAAGATGCCACTCACAGGCCCAGGAACCACAATTCTCATTTTATAGTGAACTGCATTAATCCAAGAAGCATTTGCTGAGTGCATATACTACATTCCAGCAATGTCTTAGATAACTGTATTAGTCATCTTTATCTCCCACATTGCTGAAAATGAACGAGATCATAAATCAGTAATTGCAATCAGTGAACTATAAAATGAGCTTTAAAATGAATGTCACAGGACAATATACAACCCCAAGCACAGGGTCACAAAGCCACAATATGCTGTATGTCTCATAAACCAACATGCCTTAACCAAAACAACAATGAGAAGCGCAGTCAATTAAAGGAAACACTGAACTGCAGCACGTGGGATAGGACAACTGAAAAAGGATGCACAGCTGGCCAGCCATTCAGGAAACAATATTCAACATAACTCAACATTACACCATGTCTTCCTATAATGCTGTTGTGACAAAAGGAGAGAAGAGTATCCAAAGTCGTACTCAAATGACAAGACTGTTACTTTTTTAAACCAAGTACTCGGTAGAGGTAAAAAAGGTCAGCAAAATAAACACTTGAGTTTCCTCCTGAGGAAGAACATCTGTAATAACAGAAGTGTAACTTGTTATTCCTCACCTCTGCAAATTTCTATTTTTTAAAACTTTCCAACATTCTCCATGTTGTAAAAGTCTTGAAATGTAACCTTAAAAATCAATTTCACTTAATGAAAAATAATAAACATAATAAAAGTCACACTGACAAGCTACAGCCAAACACATATCGAGATGCATCATAAAAAATAGTTAGAGCAAAAACATCCACATGTGGCAGCACAAAGACAGAGAGAAATATAGCAGGGACTGTACAGCAAGGCAGCAGGACATCAATAAAGAGCTATAATCCTCTCATACCTTCTCCTGGCTCTTTGGTCCCCTGCCTCTGGATATCTTGTTTTACAGCTGCGCCAGCATCAGTCTTCTCAGCTGGGATAAAACGCAACATTAACCTCACAACCTTACAGAGATGAGATCTATATCCTGAAGACAACAGCTAACCAGAGCCAGTAAAACACACAAATGACACACCGCTGTCACCTGCTTACAACATTATCACAAAAATGTTCCTTAAATAAAATATACTGGTGTCCGTAAATGTCAAAATAAGGGTAAGTGACATCTGTGAGAACAGGAAGCAATTAAAATCAATCAAAATCAATAAAACTATGATCAATAACAATTAAAGCTTCTGACTCCTCTCACAGACCATCATAACAGCAATCCAACACATGGCAACAATCCAAAACAGTAGCACCAAAGTGCCATAAACATACAGCAACAAAATGATTGCTCAGTTCAACACAGAACTGGAGAACAAAGCATTAAAACAGATACATAAATTTAGTACTTGTGACGGAATTCAACTGACATCATACGAGAGAGCTCACAAGAAACACAAGCCACCATACTGCTGAACAGATGCAAAAGCAAAACTGAACTGCCATCTCCAAACATATTTCCCAGCATTGTTCCACAAGACTGAAATGACGTGTACAGCAATGACAGATGTCACAGTATCCAATGAAAACCATGCAAACATGTGTCTCATTACCGTCACCTTCCACTTTAGGCTCCCTTGAATCAGTCTCTTGTTTGAGTAGCTGCTGTTTAGGAGTTTGTCCAGTAGTGGGCAGTGTCACAGCTACAACGATTGAACACAGCATTTGATTTGCCATAGAAAAGCACCAGTTACATGTTAATACTCAAGTCTCATCAAAACAAAACCACAGCACATAGGAACAAATATGCCCTCATACTGGAACTCAGCCTCCATGCGACAAAATAACCAAAGATTCACAGATGCAGAGAATGAAATAATTGTTTTTCTACAACAGTATCAACAAGTGACAAAAATGTGAAATAATAGTTTTTCTACAACAGTATCAACAAGCGACAAAAATGTGACATTTAATGGGAGAAGAAAATCACCACATTTGCTAGCCAGTAAATGAGCAGGTAAGGTCAAAAACAGAAAGCTAAGCCAAACATGTGTAGCCTGAAAGCAACAAGACACCATGTAAAGCAATTCATGACCCATCATGTTTCCATTTGACGCCCATCAGCAGCCAAGCATAGACTGACAATGTTTCAAGTCCTGAATAGCTACAAGTGATTTAACGAAGTGTTGCATTGCACACACAGATTAATTACAAATGTGCGCTACAAATAAACAAGCAAAGCTGAGAATCTCCCAAAAAAAATTACCTTCTACTATCTCATTTATCTCTTGCCTCTTGTGCTTGTCTTTAGCATCTGTGGGTGGAGATTCAGGCATTCTGCGTGAAATGCAAGTATGATATGGATCTAGAAATATTGTATAAAGTAAAATGGGTACTGCCAGACTCATTTCAGTGAATGCATAGAGGACAATGAATCATACCGCACACGGATAAACTATGGACATGGAAACTCCAGCCAACAACAGGTATCATTCTTAAACCATTAGCATGATTTCAGCACAACTGGCAGAAGTAGAGATGTGACATGCGTAAAAAATCCAACTTTAAGATAGAAGGGACATGTGACACAGCAAAAGCTCACAAAACCGCAGACTAAAAACATCTGGTAAACTAAAGTAAATCCATCAAATTGTATAGAATGCAAGCTACAACCCAATGTAAGCGAAGACTGCACATGGTAACACAAATGGCATTATCGAGAAGGACAGAGCACATAAAGCTGAAAGTCAGGCTAGCACGTCGCCATCTTCCCTTCATACCTTCTATTTTTTCTTTGGTCTCCTGCCTCTTAGATTCCAGTTTAGCAGCTGATGGAGGAGCTGACAGCTTCACAGCTGAGAGGAAATAATGTAAATTCAGTCTGCTGTAACATAATGGATCATTTCCCTTACCACATCAACTGAAAACTAAATATCACCTGAAAAATGTGTTCGAAAAGCAGTTTCAGGAATGATTAAAACACCATAAGACATTCCTCGTAACTCCAATACAACATGAAAGAGGACTAGCTGGCTTCTCTGATTAAATGCTGTAGGCAAAAGAAGTTTATAGACCAGCATACATTCATTTACCGTGCCCAACACTACCAGTAGTAAGCACAAGACAGACAAAAAACAACAAGGTCTGCTATAATAAAAAAAACTAAGAGGTGAAAAAGAAGACTCTTGTTTGTTTAGACCCTCAAATGTTCAGCAACAAAAAGCCCAAGAAGTGATGTGAAATCTTGTTCAGAAAACATCAAAATTCAACCTGTCACATCACAGAGCACACTGCAGACAAGTGATCCAAGCAAAGACTTTCAACCACTACAATGTTAACAAAATGTGATGAAATAAGACACCTCCAAGAATGCCGACATCAGCCAGCAAACAGACACAAAACAACAAAAAACAAAGAGACAGCGAAATTTCATAGCAAAAGCAGCGTGACAGTACAAGTGCTTCAGTCAAGACAGAATCTGGATAATATAGTTTCATACAATTAATGATACAAGTTTCATACAATTAAATCAACTGAACCGAATTTTTAAAGTAAAAAAGGTGACATATTCACAAAACTGAAAAGCTACAACACAAAATGTCAGAGACATTACAAAGTCAAATCCTAATATAGCGAACGGGTTCAAATCACAAATCCTCCTACCCTTGATCTTGATGCTGGCTGTGGTCTTCTGTTCTCCACACACACAGCTGTAGTCTCCACTGTCTTCTGGCACCACCTTGTTGATCACCAGTTCATTCACAGAGGCCTTCTGCTTCATCTGGTACTTCTCTCCAGACTTCAGGACCTGTGTTCCCTTCTTCCACTCAACTGGGACTCCAGGTTTAGAAAGCTCACAGCACAGAGTAATGTTGTTTCCCTCCTCAGCCTCCTGGCTCTCCAACTTCTGCTTGAAGGTCACTGGTTGGGCTGAGCATTTATTAGTTGGTTAGCAGTCAATGGCATGCCACGGCATAAAACATACACA
>OMNN01084104.1:0-40147 GCA_900302755.1 Chromis chromis | reverse complement strand
GCAAATGTGTGCAAGGGTCTTCAGAGAGATGCATGTGTAAAGTGCAGCATAACATAAGTATGGGTGAAAGAGCCAGTCTACAGCAGTAGTCGCAATAGTTGACTAGGTCAGACTCAAGTCAAAGTGTACTTTAGAAAACATGGTAAAACTGTACTTAGAGTCATCTGATGAACAGGCTGAATTTCCTCACAAGCTTATCGGTTATCCATCAACAGCACGTACTAAACACCGGCAGGCTATCACAACCAAAACACTTGACCCTTTGATTCATTCAGTACTTCTTTATGTTATAAAGGCAGCTTTGAAGAGAAGACGCAAAAGAATGATCAATTGCCACACTTGTTCACACAAATGTCACATACTGCACCAGGCAATCTCTGACCATCGGCTGAAATCAATTTGCTGGTGCTCTATCAGAGTAAGGCCATCAAAAGAGAGCTCTGTTTGAGTGGCCTCATCCAACTTACTGGTGGGGACAACAACAGGAAGTGAATGTGACTATTGACAGCCTACGAGTCATATCAGTACAGCACTAGGCTCGAATACATCTGTCAGCGAGTGTGCCGTCAACATGCCTTTCACTGCCATTCTGCTCTCTTCCATCAGCGAGCAAAAGTGAGTTTTTGAAATCAGAGTTTATTTTTGCTCAGTGTTTTTGTTTATTGCACTGGGGTTGTGGTGCTTGTGTCGCACAACCGATGTTGGAAGGATCCTGGAGGAGGGATTTGAAAAAAGCACACTGAGTGCAATTCAAACTAGGGATCACACAAACCGTTGGATCCCTTCGGCATCTTAGTGTGTACTCTGTGACACAGACACGCACACATTATATACACATTGGGATACATCACACAAACAAACTTGAGCGCACACACCACAGCCAAAAAAGCAACACATGCACAAGACCGGCTCTGGAGCCACAACAGAGCGCTGCTGTTTTAATGGGAGCGACCTGTTGCTACTGCGGCCTGTGTGGAAAAGCTGGGCTGCTGCCAGCGCTGCAGCCAGCAGCCACTGAATGAACCCAGTACCCTGACAGCAGGTCACATGGTCCTCAGGCCTCTGGGCCACCGCCTGCCTGCCTGCCCTGATGTCAGGGCGGCTTTCAATCATTCATCTTTCTGGCTCCAGCTCCGGGGGCCACCCCATTCAATGCAAATCAGTGTCATGCAGCAAGAGATGCCACACACTGAGCCTGTCACTGGGCCAGAGAGGACAGTCCCACATGTTTACGGCAGGAAGCAGAAAATCAGGCCGACATCACCACACTACTTCCTTCATCACAGATCAATAGATACAAGTCTGTTTTTGCTCCATTTTCTGCTGCTGCTCGGGTAAACAAGAGAGGCAGCTGCTGGTTTATGGTTACAAAAGGTAGAACATTACACTCAAATATTTCAAATGATTAAAAGAAATGAGAACATCAAACGTGCTCACCTGTCGCTGCAAAACAGCCTCTGAAGCTTGGTTTGTGTTCAAATGCCACAGTGGAACCAGTACTGGTGTGAACTACTACACATTATCAAGTTCCCCTTTCAAGTTCCCTGAAAATACACCGTTAATGATAAGAATATTGCGGGTAGCTTTAGCTGAATAACAAACCACAGTGACTGCAACCTTGAAAGACAAGTAGACTCACAGCTTTAATCCTGTAATGGCACGAACAACAACCCCTTTATGAGTCATGTTAATGTATTCACTTTTATACTGTTCAGACAAGCCATGAACAAATTAAAGATGCAACACAAAACTGAATTTATTCAAACTAACTCGCTACACCCAAAAAGAAAGCACTGCTTGTGGTTTGCTGCAGATCAAATGGCAACCAGTAAACAAGATGAGCGAAACAAAAACTATTTTAGGTTCTCAGTTTTTGTGACACAGACTGAGAAGAGCGCTGCCATGTGATGCTGACAGCGGCCTACCGCTGGAAGAACCGTATCTTTCTCAGTCTTAATCCAAACTGCGGCACAGCCAGGTCTTGTCTGTAAGTCTAGTCTGTTCGCAGGGACCAAAATTTCAAACAACATTCCTCAGATTCTGCATGCAACTGGTGGCACATTTGCGTCAATGGGGCTGCGAGGGGATTGGGTGGGAGGTGACTGGTATTTTCTAAATAGAACAGGGAGAGCCAAACAGTCACTGGCTGCATCATTACGCCAGCTTGTTGCGTCTTCCCCAGGTCACATGCCAAGTCCCCTTGCGTACACACTCTGGACAGACGTAGTCTCATGACCGATAAAAATATTTTGACACTAAAAGGCATTACGGGTACAACGTGCCCCGGGGACAATGTTCTCTCTCCAGAATGTACACGCATTTGTGCCCTGGGAGATGGAGACAAACAGACATTAGTAAAGTGAGCTTTATCTCAAGTTGAGCGTCAAACCTGTGGAGCAGACAAACCTTTTCATTTGGATTCCCACCACATCAGTGTGTTCTTCGCCACACACTCCCACTTGATAAGATTTCAATAAAAATAAACCTACTTGACGGAAACCCTGTAGTTAGCATGATTTACTGTTGACATGCCATCACCATAGGTGGGATGATGGCAGTGAGGACAGTGAAAACTATCAAAAAACAGATTACTAGAGAGGAAAATAAGGACCTCCCTGGTAAACCAAGAGGCCTAAAAGGTCTTGGGACCCCATTTTGGGAGCCAGGATTTGGTGGCAACAAGTCACAGCAACTTTGTATGACTGCATGTGAACACAACAAGGAAGCAACGAGGCAAGTGGAGATAAAAATGATTGCCTGGCGATAGATTTACTCACTTTAACAAGTAAACAAACGCGGTGGTAGCTCCTAACAATGAATGAGCTGCTCTCTTGTTGAGCTCATTTGTTTTCATTCGCCTCCTGGGCCCTGAAGCACGAGCAAAAACAACTTTCTAGTAGAGGTGAACCGTTTAAAGTAACATGACCGCAGATAGTTTGGCCTGAGGGCTGTGTCTCAACAGTGGTCATTGTCCAAAATGAATGGTTAACATCTTTAAGAGAGACTCGCTTGTTGTTTGTGTGGAGAGAAAAAAGAGAGAAAAGAAGAAAGAAAGAAGAGAAAACAACAAGGCGTTGTAATTCGCTACAGGACGGTTATAAAAGCAGTCGACTTTCGCGGTGAGTAAACTTCTTGTACGGCGGAGTGAAGTCAGGAAAGTACCTCATTTCAGGTTTGCATTTAGCGATAGAAAGGATATGGGGCCTAGCAGGGCAGCTTGGGTGAGAATAACCGCATCCCATGTAAGTACAATGGGGACCTACCCTGTCTAGCTGTCGACCTCTTGTAGTTAACCATGCGAAGGAAACGCGGACATTTACCTGGACAGGAATTCAACAGTGTGTCCGTCTCATTCTAGTGAGCTGTTTCGGCGGTATTTAGAGTTGATAAGTCCTTCAACAATCTGGACAAAGTGCTCTCATTTACTCCGTTTCTCTTGCCTTTCTTCCACTACACCTCCCAAACGCGCTGTCTGCAATGCCTCTGTGGCAGCCGCTCTCCCGGGTCCTAGCGCCGACCCTTTTCAGGCCCTCCTCACAGCAGCAGCAGTAGTATAGCCTGTCAGCCTCTCCATTGAAGAAAAAAAAAACCTGCAGTGCTTCTATAGGGGCTCATTCTGCATGGCCTCGTTGAACTCTGGGCTGTTTAATCTATGCCGGTGGTTTCCAAAATGGGGTTCAGGAGCCTACACGAGGCACTGTAAGGCTCACTGTGGGCCCTGGCTACAATAAGAGGCATCAGTGTTGTTGTTTTTATTATTTCCTGGAAACAATCACATGAGATAATGGACATGGGTAACTTTTTGTTGCTGTTCAGTAATTTCATGTTAGTGCTTTACAATATTATTTGTTAATCTGCTTTTTTTTCCATCAATAATTTACATGACTAATAATTTCACATTTATTTATTTTTTATTTAACCTTCATTTAACCAGGAAAGTCCCATTGAGATTAAAAACCTCTTTTTCAAGGGAGTCCTGGATGTTGTATCAAACAACATCTACATTGTTGTTTGATACCCCTTACGATCACATTACAACAGCATATAAATAAAAGTTATTTAGTAATATGAAGCCCCTGAAAGACTACATAAGGAAACATGAAGAGGCATCGATGTTATTTTTTTACTTCCTGGAAACAATCACATGAGATAATGAATAAGACTAACTTTTTGCTGCTGTTCAGTAATTTCATGTTAGTTCTTTACGAGGAGCTGTAGTAGGATTATTTCTTACTATTTATTAATCTGATCAGAAAAATGATCAGAAAATGGTGGGAAAAAATACTTAATTAAACATGTATACACTCATTGCTTTGTTTACTGCCAAAGAGGACTAAGAAAACCAGCAGGAACCAGTTTTTTATTTTTATAATTTTTTTTAATCAACATTTATTTCATTTAATTGCTAAATCAATTATTTTACCAATAAATTCACATCTAAGCTGTTGTTTGATATCAGCATATTATTCAAAGTAATTGAGTGATGTAAAGCCCCTGAAAGACTGTGGGCCCTGGTTACATAAAGAGGCATCAATGTTATTTTTTTTACTTCCAGGAAACGATGACATGAGATAATAAACAAGATTAACGTTTCATTGCAGTTCAGTAATTTCATGGTAGTGCTTTACAATGAGCTGTAAGGCTGCAACAAGTTTTTTAAAAATTATTATTTCTGAATAACCTGTCGATTAGTTTCTTCATTAATATACTGGTCAGAAAATGGCGAAAAAATGCCCTGTTACCCAAATTTATAAACTCATTACTGTGTTTACTGTCAGAGAAGACAAAGAAGACCAGCAAATATATATAATTTAGGAGCAGGAACCAGTGGATTAAACGTTTATTTTATTTCATTGCTGAATCAATTATTTTACTAATAATTTCACATATAAGCGATTGTTTAATACCTCTTAAAATCATATTACAACAGGATATTATTCAAAGTAACTGAAGATGTGAAGCCCCTGAAAGAATGTGGGCCCTGGTTACATAAAGAGGCATCAATGTTATGTTTTTATATCCTGGAAACAATCACATGAGATAATGAACAAGATTAATCTTTTATTGGAGTTCAATGATTTTATGTTAGTGCTTTACAATGAGCATTAGAGGGCTGAAACGAGTGGTTATTTATTATTATTATTGATTCATCTGTAAATTATTTTCTTTAATGATAGTTTGGTCAGAAAATGTTGCTAAAAATACTCCCATCTTACCCAAACTTATATACTCATTATTGAGTTTACTGTCAGAAAAAAACCCAGAATAACCACATGAGATAAAGTCTGTGGTGCCATGCAAGAACCAAACAACCCACAACATGTTAATTTTAGAAAAAACAAGATGAGTTTTGATTTTACTAAAATTAAATTTTGTTTCAAAAAAGTCAACAACACTTGGGAAATGGCATCTTTCTATGAGATGAACATTATGCAAAATTTACGAAAAATAAACTTTGTCCCAATCTGGGATTCTCATAGCAAATCTATAACAATCTTCAAAACAAGTAGTTCAGAAGTAAAAATAGATTTTTTTTTAATGCAAAACTCTTGTTTGAATTCATATCAGATATCAATTTAATACATCATGTGAGCATTTAGCCTTCATTTTTCTCACTATCAAATGATGTTTGGTCAAGTTCTGATTCGAAACCCTCTGAGACACTTTCCTACTCGGGGCATTGCCAGACTGACCAATCCCCCTTCTGAGACGTCTCGGACTTGGGTTTGAGGATTGCAGACTTTCGTAGAAATCCTTATATTCAACAGGGATGTGCTCATGTTGAAATTGTGGGTTATCTGCTTCTTGCGTGGATATTGACAAGAATTATTATGCTTTGAACTGCTAGTGACACCTATTATCATTTGAATAATACTGATCTAACAATTCTATGGCTTGTACTATGATGAGGTCTACAATAGTGCACTGGACTCACTTTTAATGGTCAAGTGGGTGATCTGGTTCTTTCATGGTGCCACAGAAGTGCAAGATAAAGTTTTTGTAGCCATTCAGTAGTAACTTCATTTAAGTACTTTTTAAAGTATATTATTCATACTGGTTTCTTCAGCAGTCCAAAATCGCAAAAATACTGACTTTACCGTCAGAAAGCACAAAGAAAATAAGCAAATATCTGCACTTTAGGAGCTGGAACCAGTGGATTTTGGGGTTTTTGACTTTAAGTTATTTTATCCATTGCCTAATCAATTATTTAAGCTAATAAGAAGCTGTAGCTGTAGACCTTATGGCAAAATACTTACAAACGGCTTCTTAGTTCACCATAACTGTGTGTAAATGTTTTCATGTTACTTGTGTACATTTTTTTTAATGTGCAAAGAAACTTAATAACTGCATTTAAATATAATGGAGGGGAAGTTCAATATTTTCTTTAGCCATGCAGTAGAGTACAAGTATAAGTTAGAAAAATGTGTTGTACTCTGCTATTTTCCAATTTTGTCACTCAATCAGTAAATCAATTCATCAAACTTTATTTATGAAGCACCTTTCAGACAGATTGATGCAGTGCAACGGGCTACTAAGTAAATTGAAAGTATCTGATATAGCACTGGGTTTGTTTAAAATAAAATATAGAAATTAAATACTCTACCTTCCAATAATTAGACAAATAAAAATATCCACCACAATTAAAATGTGGAATGATGTAGAACATGTATAAGTAGTTTGGGGGATGTTTGATGCAGACTGCACAATGTCAGTTTTATGTTCTCCGGACTTAAAGATCTATTTGTATGTGCAGTTGTAAGTGTTTACTATTACATTCAAGTAATACCACTTTTAATTTTGGTTAAAAATGAATTACATTTATAAAAATAAAAGGATAAAAAGCTGAAAACAACCAAATAAAAAAGAACAAAACCTTCCCGACAAATGGCAGGCTAAATAAAGTGAGTTCTAAACTTCAGATTGTCAGGAGCAAAGGTTGTGTTTTGAACTTTCAAAGCATTGCTGCTCCAACATAACCTGACTTTCAGGCATGTAGGCTTGTATACACGAGTAGAATTATATTAAAAACTAACAGGCAACCATTGTAAGCAGTGGCTGTGATGCTCTCCCTGTGTTGCTTGTCAGCACTCAAGCATCAGGCTTCTGGTGTTTGATTTATGACTTATTTTCAAAGACACCTGAGCGAAAAATATTACAGTAGTCGAGACTGCTGATGCTAAAAAAGACGAGCTTTCTCTCTGGGTTGCAGTAAAAGGGCCTTCGACATTTCCAGTAAAAGCCACCTCAGCCACAAAGTGAAAGTTCAGAATCACACATGTAACCTTTAAGTTTCTTTTTAGGAAACCAGGGGTAAATCTTTCTAAACATACTTCTGCAACCACATTCTTTCCTTTCTAGCAAGTCCATCAGGTATCAAACTTTATTTATATGTAGTACTTTGAGGAAGTAAGGTACAAAACATCAGGGCAGTTAAGAATGGAGGTGTCATGTCAGACGAAACTGCCAAAGGGCAATCTGCATAAAAGCCTTTAGATTGATCTTTAATGTCATATCAGATTATTACCTGGTGAGTTACACGATGCTTTTATAGATAAACCGTCACTGCAGCTACACAGAACTCTCTGCTGGAGAGGTAGGAGTTAAACCAGTTTCGGACAGGTACAGACAGGCCAGCTCAGTCTGGAAGCCTCTGTATCAAATGAAACCCTCAGATGACTCTGTCGACTTGATCAAAAATGTTTCTAAGAAGGAGGTCCTTCACGTAAAACACTCTGGAAACATCTTTGTAATATTGAAACATACTTATGACATTGTTGTGTGATGTTTGTCTGATGATTATCTTGATATTGTAGCTTAATCAGTGTTAATTATCAGTTGTGGTGGAAGCGCAGTAAACTCTGAATATGCATAAAATCTGAATGCAAAACAGAGATTGTGTGAAGTTACCAGAACAGGATAGCAGGGACAGCTGCCAGTGTTCCCTCTGTGATGAAAAACTCATTGGCCTGTGCCCTCTGTCTCTCAGCCTCCTCCGCTGTCATTTCCCCTCTTTGTCACTCACACTGTAATGTGTTCCTCACTGCTACTATGCGTCAGCTTTGCCAAGCTGTTCCTGTCATACAAACAGAGCTGATTGAGGGTATCCCACATTTTCTGCTGTTGTTATTCAGCGGTGCTCTCCTCGTCCTCCTCCTCGTCTTTCTCGGCTGCCTGCGGCCCGCTGATGGGAATGTCTACCCTGTTGTTCTGCAGGTTCAAAGCAAAAGTAACAAGATCAAAGAGTCAAAGTGAGTTAATAATGTCTTTCCTGTCAGCGACTCATCTGATCTCTGAACCCTGTCCACTCGCAGTATCTGTCTAGGAACAAACAGCACAGAGCAGAGCTTATAGAAGAATAGATAAACATGCGGCAACAACAATTAGACACAGAAGGGCAGGAGGTCCATAACAGGGAGGGAGGTGAGGGAGGGGGGAGCTGACCAAAACAGCATCTCCAGGCAACAGCAGAGCAACGGTGCATGAACTGTCACATTATTTGACAATAGAGATCAGATAAATATAACTAAGTGGACCAATTACACCAAAAACTGCTGCATAAATGGGGTGTACAACAGCAGTATCAGTACAGAAGTGGATATTTGAATAGAGGAGCGATATAGAGATGCTTATTGGATTTAAACAGTACAGCTGTTGTGATAAAGCACTCTTATAATAACTACCTATCCTCATAACCTCATGCAGTGCAGCCAAACAGTGTTCAAACTCACAAAACTTTATTTCAAATTCTATTAGAGATCCCACAGTTTTTACTGATACTAGATATATTTGTGTGGATATTCTGTAAATGTACATAAAATTATGGCCACAACTATTTTTTGAGGAGGAGAAGGAGAAGGAGAAGGAGAAGGAGAAGGAGAAGGAGAAGGAGAAGGGCTTGTTTTAATATAATATGTATATAATATATATGAACAATTTGATGCATCTCATTATTGTGACTTTTCTGACATTTAAGCTACTTAAGGGAAACTAATAAATATGAAATTTGCATGTTAAAGAGTTTTTAAGATGTTTTTTTAAATGCATGGGGATGCATTACAAGATTTCTAAAACTGACATCTATAGCACAGTTTAAACCCACCACTCGACTTATGTCAGAATCAGAATCAGAATCAGATTTATTGCCAAGTAATTGTTACATTATAAGGGATTTGTCTTGGTCTGTTGGTGCAAAACAGTTAAAGAAACGTCCAAGCTGTATCCTAATACCAGAAATACGTGTATAAATGTTATGTAAGTGTACGCAAAGTTATGGCTACAACATTAAGCCTGTTTCAGTTTGATGGAAAAGTCAAATTGTGGGGATTTGGGTTTGACTATTTCTGTAGAAATATGATTTGGAACGAGCAGATGCACAGTGTCATCAGATCAAGTGGATTATTGTGACTTTTCTGACCTTCAAGTTGCTTAAGGGGAAATAAAAAATATGGTAGAGTATGTTTTGTGTGAATGTACACAAAATTATGGACACAACATTAGGACTATTTCAATTTGATTGAAAGGTGCAACTGTAAAAAATAAATAAAAGAAGAGCTGGGTTTGACTGTTTCTGTAGAAATATGATTTGGAACAAGTTGATGCACAGTGTCGTCAGATCAAGTGGATTATTGTGACTTTTCTGATCTTGAAGTTACTTAAGAGGAAATAAAAAATGTGGCAGCTGTATGTTAAATGGTTTTAAGATGTTTTTTTAATGCTGAGGATGCATTACAAGAATCCTCAAACTGACATCTCCAGCACAAACCCACGACTGTGATGAGACGTTGGTCCAGTGGGGAGAGGGATGTGGTTGGACTGTGGCTGGATGGCTGGCTGGTTGGCCGGTCAGGCTACACTGGAATGCGGGGTCTTTTGTTTGTCTGAGAGAGGAGTGGGTCAGGGGGAGAATGCCATTGATGATTGCAGAGAGGAAGAATGAACCTCCAGGAAGTGTTCTCTCTCTCCCAGCTCCCCCACTCTCCCACTCTCATTCTCTCTCTCTCTCTCTCTCCCTCTCCCTCTGTCTCTCTTTCTCTATCTTTTTCTGTGTGTGAGAACCTTCACCGTGCCGAGCCTCTCTCTGCTGAGGCCACGGTCCCCAGGCACAACCACTGCTTTGTCTTGCCCTGTGAACACACACCCCTCCTCTACTGGGCGCCTACGTTTGCCAGGGCCAGGGAAACACAGGGCCACTGCTCCTATTCTTATCCACATCGCTGCTCCTGCATGGATGCTGTGTGTGTGTGCATCAGTGCTGAATGGTAAATTGTTTTTCATGTGGCACACATCTGACACTTTTACTTTCCTGGGTGTTCTGTCATAAGAAAGAAGTCAGTCTTTTTTTTTTTGGTTCTTTGCTCCCAGTTCCTACACAGTCCATCCATGCTCTTAGATCAAATCAAGGGAAATTTTATTTAGAGAGCATGACGCCGTCTTGCTTATAATCATCTGGACATGACCACAGTGCAGATATCCTCCCTCTGTAACAGTAACAGCCGGACTAAAAATGGAATAAAGCAGTAAGTGGATAAGAATCTAGCTGGTGGCCCCTTCCGACCAGTGGCTGCCGCCTCCCGTCACATTGCTCATTCCCCTCTGTGTCAGAAGGCTGCGAGGAGCTGCAAATGGCCCTTTCAAAACGCACGACAGCTGGAACACAGGGCAAAGGTGACCGAGGCAGTTGGGGGAGCACGGGGAGGGACGGGGGGAGGCAGGGAGAGGGGGGCACGAGATGAGCAGCTGCAACCTCGAGCCCCTGTTTTCTCTGCTGTGCCACCATCTCCAGCTTTAACAATTACAGAACAGGCTCCGGATTGTGTTTGGTGGATTGTGTCTCAAGTAGTTTCACAAATAAAATAAAATTTAAAAAAAAACTACACCATTTCTGTCTTAAGACAATCTGAGCTGAATAATTCACAGCCAGGACCTGGTGTTGTCTGGAAAAACAAAGGCACAGGGTGGTTTGGTGCCAGGGAATTCCACAACTCAAAGCAGGATTAGAGAGAACAGCCCTTAAAAGTTCCCAGAGGACCACTGACCCTCTGCATGATTTAAACTTCTTTGATCAGTTTAGATACTTTTACAGATATCAGGTCTTTGGGACAAAAGGGGAAGTCTTTCTTTCATCCACAACAAAACCACAAGAAAGCTTTTTAAGTTAATCAATTTTAACTTGATTTAAATTTGCTGAACTGTCTAATTAATCAGATTTATTTTATAAAGTACATATTTTTTGCTGTTTTGGTCAATCAGTTATCCTCTAAACTTTGCATGGACTTAATCCAACTTGTCTGTACTGTTTATTTAACTTTATCTTTCTGTATTTTGTATTTTATCTTATACATGATTCAATTTTTGTGTTATTTTTTAAAATCTGTTTTGCTTGTGAACAATTTTAGAATAACCTATGTGTGATAAGGTGCTATTTAAACTTAAGTCCCCCCATTGCCTTGAAAATGTGAGTTACCAGCAATTTGGTTGATTCATTTGTTCAAAGTCGTCTTATGAGTCGTGAAAGTGTGAAACTAGTTGAGTTAAATCAATATAACACAAGATATTAAGATGAATCAACTAGTCCTCTAGACAGTGGTTACAGGCAGAATTACTTTCCTTAAACATTTTCAAAGTTAAAAGATGTTCTTCTTTATTTATCATTAAGAACTTACAGCCTCAGCTATTGAAGCTTTTTTTTTTTATGTGACCAGACTCAGTACAAAGACAATCTGTGAGACTGTTACTCAGTTACAGTGAGGTAAATTACTAGTCTATTGGTGTAGGGACTGAACTTAATACTATATTTTATCATGGTTAGAACTGTTTTAGTTATTATGATAAAAAAAAAACATAACTTAATTTAACATGTATTAAAGATACACAGCAAGTTTCCACTATGTCTGTTTTCTCAAGATCCTCAAAAAACAAGAGTTTGAGTTTTAAGTCTCCAACAATGCATCCTGGGAAGTCAGCATATATGCAAGTTGTGTTTCTTATAAACTTAATTTAATGAGAGGCTGTTAATTCACTCAACTCATCATTTTAAGACACAAACCTTCAAGTTATGATCACATTAACTCATGTTTTTAAGTTTTAAAATGGTCTGAAAACATTTTCAAACAAGTTCAATAACTAGAAATTAGCAAAACTCATATATTTACATTAAATAAACTAGAAAAAATGTTTATTTGACTAAGTTCCTTCATAATGTTTTACAGTGTATATAAATAAACTTGCCTGTTTATTTGTAGTCCTATTTAAAAGCAGAAAAAAACACTTTTGAGAGTAAAACTAGTTGTCAGTCTTGTGCAGTTGCTCCGTTTGTCCACTTTTCCACACTGGTGGCGATTTATCACACTGAAAGCCCCCCCTGTTCGTGGGACAGGTGTTTTAATAAGGCAGCCAATTGATGTCCCCCAGTGTGCTCTGCTACTTGCTGCCGCTGTGTGAATTCGCGGAGTAGTACAGAACTTATTGTGGCCGCGGCGTTATCGCGAGACTTGGGCCATTATCAACCTGCTTGACACACAGCAGCGCTGAGTGCAGCCTGCCTTACCAGGGTCGGACTGAAGCTCAAGAAACGACAAGGAGAAGCGAACATCTGGCCGCACATCATGAAAGGACACTGGGGCTTATAGGAGATAAAAGACGACGAAGCGGGCGGGAATACATGTAAGTGCTGCGTTTTGTTGTTTGCTTTTTGTGCTCGGGAGCGGAGAAAGTTAAAAGTGTGTCCCCCCCTTTCGCCGCTTCGTTCAGCGCAGTTGGCTTTGCTGTGAGTTCCTCTGCTGTTTAAAAGGCTCCCAGCAATGCGTTTCCCAACACGGACATGGAGCTCGGTTTACTGCGCCCTTGGCCCTTCTGTCTCCTTCCTACACTTTTCTTCTTCTTCGTTAAAAAAAGCAACCGCACCTCTGCGCGTAAAATTACACTTCTTCTCTCGGTAGCATCAAACTTTAACACACAATCCACTTCAGGTTTTTTTTTAAAAACCTATCTGCTTTTTATCTAATTTAAATTAACCCCTTTAAACAAATATCCCCAGTTGTGCGCGTGTGTCCGATCCGTGCGTAAAAGGTGCCACAAAGCGATTTATTGTCATCCGCGGTTGTGTTGATAAATTACCCGATTAAAAGAAAAAGTTGGAAACGCCGCGTAATCTTGCGACACTCGTAAATGCACAGTTTTGTTCTTTAAGTTGTGCGTCTTTTTTGGACTGCGTAGCCCAGAGTTAACATATGGCATAAAGGGGAGCACAGCTGGAGGTAGCGTTTCCATTGCGGTGATGTCAGAGCAGCTGACTCCACAGCTTGCAGTGTAATTAGCAAACAGAGCACCAGTTTACTCACTCTGCACTGGTCTTATTTTTTCACGTTAGCCTCCTTCCCCTTCGATGGACGAGTGCTCCCGTTCCCACAGCCGCCTGCTTGTCCTGTAAACACCGCTGCTTTGTGTGCGTTTTTTTGGGGGGGTGGGAGAAAAAAAAAAGCACCGGTGCGTCACTTATTTTCGTTTTTTTCGGAAGCGCAAGAAGTCCGACCACAAACCGGAATACTTTGGATAATCTGGAGAGTGGGTCCGTTCACACCGCGATACATGGGTGGGTGAGCGCAGCGTAGCGTGTCCTGCACCACTGGAAAGAATGTCGAATTTATGCTCCCAAGTTGGAGAAAGTTACAGATGTAGCTAAATGTTAGATGTTTCTGAATTAAATGCAGGTATTCTGGACGATTTTACGAGCTGGTTGAATGCCTTGTGTGTTTTCTGGCACTTTTAAATCATTTGGCACAAGTTACTGCTCACATTTCTTTCTGCTTTTTGGACACTTTGGTGTGTTTTGTGTCAGGTCTTGCGACGCCTGCTCCGCGGTGCCCTCCTAATGGCTTCATTTCGTTTATCCTGTATCCTGTTTTTCCTGTTTTTCATCAGGTTATGAAGGAAGAATGGAGTTCCCAGACCATAGCCGCCAGTTGCTGCAGTGTCTGAGTCAGCAGCGTCACCAAGGTTTCCTCTGTGACTGCACTGTTCTTGTCGGGGAGGCTCGATTCAAAGCGCACAGAGCCGTGCTGGCCTCCTGCAGCATGTACTTCCATCTCTTCTACAGGGACCAGCTAGACAAAAGGGACGTTGTGCATCTCAACAGTGACATTGTGACAGCCCCGGCTTTCAGTCTGCTCCTTGAATTTATGTATGAGGGGAAGTTGGAATTCAGCTCTCTGCCAGTGGAGGATGTCCTGGCAGCAGCCAGTTACCTCCACATGTATGATATAGTGAAAGTGTGCAAAGGCAAGCTGAAAGATAAGGAACTTTCCTCCCTGGATGAAAAGATGGGAGAGGGTTTGGGACTCAGCTGTCTGGACAGGGAAAATTCCTCAGATGGCGAGCTGCACAGTAAGCAGCTCATTCGGCGACAGCCCCAGACACTGTCTCAGGGGCTTCACAGGGCCCCCCCAGCACAAGAGTTTGACATGGACAACAGTGAAGTCAGGCTGGCTGTCACAGATTGTGATAGGTCTACACAGAGCAGGCAGAAGGCAAACGGTCACTCTGGCAGGTCCCCGGACCTTGTAGGTGTCAATTATGTGTCAGCAGAGGCCGAGCCCTGCGTCCAAACAGCTGGAAAAACAAAAGCTGATGTCAGTAGTTCCACCGTTTTGCTGTCCCAGAGGTCCCGGGCTTCAGATGACATGGACTGTGCACTGGATTTGTCTTTCAAGCCTCTGTCTAGCAGAGATCCCTTACACCCCTCCTACGTCTCGGGACAGCTGGCCCTCGACAGCCAGCAGCAGGGCACTGAGCCACTTGTTAAAGACGAACACGACTTGCTGTCAGAGCAGGAGGACAGTGAGCCGATGAGCCCTGAGAGCCAGCGCTTTGGGAATAGTGCCAGGAGCTCAGTGGTGACAGGGTTCGCTGCCCTCTTCCCAGGCAACAACGGCTCCACAGCCGCCCTGCTCTCCCAGGAGGAGGACCTGATGGACGAGGAGGGGGAGGCCTGCCGGGGGAGGGAGGGCGCCCCAGGCAGGGAGGTGGACGGGAGGGGTAGACTGCTGGGGGACAGCGAGGAGGAGGAGGAGGACGACTTGGCCTCCTCAGACATCTCCACCTCCAGTGGGGTGCTCCTGCCCCCGGGGCAACAGGTGTGTGTGTGTCCCCTCTGCAGTAAAGTCTTCCCCAGCCCCCATGTGCTGCAACTGCACCTCAGCTCACACTTCCGCGAGAAGGACGGCGCCAGATCCAAGCTGTCCCCCGACGGCTCGGTCCCCACCTGCATGCAGTGCAACAAGACCTTCTCTTGCATGTACACTCTTAAGCGCCACGAGCGCACACACTCTGGCGAGAAGCCATATACCTGTGGCCAGTGTGGCAAGAGCTTCCAGTACTCCCATAACTTGAGTCGGCACGCTGTAGTTCACACACGTGAGAAGCCTCACGCTTGTAAGTGGTGCGAACGGCGCTTCACTCAGTCTGGGGACCTCTACCGCCACATCAGGAAGTTTCACTGTGGCCTTGTCAAGACTCTCGCCATTGGATAAAACACCTCTCACCAGTGCCATGACATTAGACAGAGTGTCTTTTCATACACTGAATACTACTACTGAACAATTTTCCCATTAGTATACACATGTTGGCAGTTTGTTGGAAACATATCTTTTGGATTCTACCCCATGTGGCATTTCTCAAGTTAAAGATGTAGCAACTTTAAACTGGAGCTGTTTTCTGTGCTGGACTGTGTCGTAGGCATATGTGACGGTCAGAGGCAGTCAGTTTGAGGTGCACAGGCTGTTAAGATAAAACTGGGTGCTGTGAAACTCAAAGCTGGATGTGTGTCGACAAAGGTGAACAAATCAGATGATGCACTTGTTTGTTTCTGTCTTGTTTGTGTCAGTCTGTCGAGTTTATTTGTGGAGTGTATTTGCTGAAAGGAAAAGCCTCCTGTGTTCGTACCCTGTGAGCAAAATGGGTGATAGCTAATGCTAACATACGTTAATACAATCGTCAGAGAGACTTTATTTGTGCACGTAAGGAGATCAGAACCGTCCGTGAGTAGCAATATATGATTTTTTTAACACCTACATTATTATTATTATTATTATTATTATTTATTTTGGGGGATTTTAGTCCTTAACAACTATCATAAGGCAGCAAAACTAATGAAGTCTGACTACTGGAAGTATGATTTTGTTTATGGAAGTAGAACTTTTATTTGGTTGAAATGAAGTTTTTATGTTGTTTTGTAATAAGAAGCAAGCAGACCATCATATCACCATGTTACTTTATTCTTTTTTTTCGCCTTGGGTTAAGTCACCAGCTCTTTAGTTGCTAATGTGAGCGAGCACATATTGATGGATTGGCCTTCTTAAAGAGACGTATAATCAGAAGAGGGATGGAGAGTAGTTTAAAGCTAATGCCTGTAACACTGGTGCCTACTGAAATTCTTAACATTTCACCTAGTGTACTTACTAAAACTAGAATGAGATTTAACGCCATGCCTTTTTGTTTGTTTTTTTTTCTTTTGGTCAAAATCTGACGTTTTGTTTAGGCCTTTTCAAAATCTGGATTACACTCCACATACCAGGTAGTAACTGAGGTCTACTCTGGAATGGCAACTGATCCACGAGTGTCCTTTTTTTTTAAATTAGATAATTTACAAGAATGTAATAAAAATAAGTAGATCCAGCTCTCGTCAATTAAATGTTTATTGACTTGTCTGCGTTTAAAAGCAAGTAGAGTCCAGCAAATTACCTTGTTATTCCCTGGTATGGCATAAAGGTTACACTGACCCGGTGTTTAGGACGAAACCCTCAGCAGGCAGAGAGGGGACAGAAGGAGACAGGTGGATGTTTGTTAGCACTGTTTGTCCATCGAAGCTCGGCTGAATCTACTGACTTTTTCTTTCTTTTGAATTAATCCGTTACTGTAAGTGTCTAAGTTACTACTGATGAAGTTGGAGCCTTTTTAGCGATGCTGCCCTTGAAGGAGTCTCTGGGCAGCAAATGGATTTTCTTCTGTCTGTTCACGTAGATGCTATATGGATTCTTACCAGGGGTGTAGCACTAAAAGTTCATGATATTTGTCTAATCTGTCCTGAGAAGACTTGATCAGAATTTATTTATTAGTTTGACTTGGTTCAGGGTTTACCGTAGGTGTAGTTCTTATTTCTATGAGCTTGAAAGACACTGCTGTCTTGCCTAGCGATCTTGGTACTCATTAACTGGTATTGGGGCTGTCCATTTTTTTTCTCTGTGCAAATCGAGTTACTGTAATTGTATTTTAATATATTGTGTAGAAAATCTCTGCGGAGTGTTCAAGATTTGTCACATGGAACATAGAGAAGCACTTGTTTTTAGCATGCATATAGTTTCAACACTATTGTCTAGGCTGCTATTTCTTACTATTTGTATATTTAATGTAAATATATACTATATTTATCAAATGGTTTTGTTTTTTTCCATGTTACAACACACGTAAGGTCGACGGAGTCAGGTGTCTTATTAAGGCTGCAGTCTCTTAGTGTCATGTCTTCCCCGGGGAGTTTGGTTCCTCTTCCATATTCAAAGACTTTATTGGACTCCGCCTCACTACAAATCAGAGCGGTTGACGCTGCTCCGACTGCTGTTCCGCCAGAGGAAACAGTTGTTCACAAGCACAGCCACACTGATATGGCACCGGCTACCTATAGAAACGAGACAATACAGGCATTGTTCGCCCCCCCACCAAGTCCCAGGTAGTTCTCAAGGGATCATTGTGTATCTCTCTCCTAGCTGTGGGGAGGAAAGGCAGTTCAAGTCTCTCTTTGCACTTTTCTGTATTGAATGGAGCCATTGGAATGTGAGAAATGTATTTAGCAAAGGGAGACCAAGGAGACTGTAAACAGGTGTATTGTTTGGAGGCATCAAAGAACAACCCCCCTCCTCCTCCATCCCAGCATGCAGTAAATAAATGCTTCATTGTTCCTCTACATGCAGGAGATATGACTATGAATTATTAGAGTGTTGCGCTTCAAGTGCCAGATTTGGAAGTATTGTTTAGATTGACAACAATATGTCTGCTGGCTGCGGTGATTGAGGTCAGTCGTAGGTGCTGATCGAGAGTCCATTTCAGCTTAGACACCCCGAGGTGGTTTTCTTTGGACTTCTTTCAGGGAGAACAAGTGAATTCACATGTAATTTCTGAGAAGGTTTTTTTTTTTTTTCTGGATAAAGACCAAGTCAAGAAGGAATTACTGCAATCTGTTTTACTCCCTGACCTGAAGTCAGCACTGGGGGCTCAAATGAATGGACAACACTCCTGTTGCTCCCTTGCCCTGCCAGTTAGATCAGTTAGTCGTCAGAGCAGTAGACATATTTCAGATGCGTAGATGCTGCGTAGTGCTGATGATGTATATTTCAATCAGAACACACAGGAATGTAGATTTTGTCTCAGTTTTTTTTTTTTTTAATTAAAGGAACATTTCTATGTGGTGCGAGTTAAAATTTGCTTGATTCTCTAATGTACATGTGTACAGAAGTAGAAAAACTAACTACAAGTGTAAAGAATTTTCCTTTTTATTGTTTGCAGTCTTTATTTATACCTCCAGGATGATCACCAAATGTGCCTTGTAGACACACGACTAGGTGTTGCACCTGGAGAAGCCCTTTTTCTATATTGTACATTTTTGCCCTCGACTGCGGTGGTGAAGTTCACATCACAGCAACAGTGGCCCGCTCAACTTTCACATCTGTTTTTTTTCATCAAATCAAAATGTTAATTAAGACAAAACTAAAAGCTCAAAGTCCATTTATTAGCGCTGCTTTGCGAGAGATTAAGTTTTGAAATTTATGTGAATAAATTTGTTCTGGACGTGTTAAACTGAAGTCAAGCATTTTTTTTGTGTGTGTTTTGGCTTTTACCAGCCGATACTACTGGGAACTAACAATCCGTTCCTTTTTTTTTTATTGTCACTGTTGAATGTGAAACACTGAGATTTTGATTGTTGACTTGAAACAGTGCTACTCTTGATCGAGGGCTATGTTCGCCTAACTCATGCTGTATGATCTTTTAAGTCGTAAAAATGACTGATACTGGAATTTTTGTCCTCTGCAGGTTACAACTGTGAAATTGTGTATAATCATGAGAAATATTTATTATTGCATATGCTTCTTGTGTAACATTTGACTGTCTCGGTTTTAATTTGGTTTAAAAAAAAAGAAAGAAGAAAAAGCTTCTAAATGTCAAACGAAAATCTTTTTAATAGAATTTGTAGAAGTGCCATTAGAATTTAATATAATTTTTTAATAAGAAAAGGTATATTTTATAGTAATCAATTGCTTCAGTGTTAGTGGTGTAGAGATTAGAGGACAATCTTTATGCAGAATTGACATTGCTTAGATATTGAGGCAATTTACTTTGATCTATAACTGTATGTGCATTTTCTCTGTTTGCGCTTTTGGAGTGTGCTTGTGTGCGTGTGCTGTGGAAATGTGACAATCTTGATTTAGGTCTTTATTAAGATTATACATAGAATTAAATGGAACAACTTTCTCTGTGTGGAGTTCGTTCATTTCCAACACTTATTTTTCTTCTTCTTTGCACCGACACACCACTTTCACAACAGTTAATTATCAGCAAAAGATGAGCTTAGGATTTAATAAGAAAGTAAAAGCAGACTTGGACTGTCTTAACGACCTAAGAATGCTATTGAGGAGTCCTTGTGTGACACAAAGCAGCAACAGCCAGGCAGACGGCATGTGTGGGCAGCGCTGCAATGTGTACAGAGACAACAGAATGTGATAATACTGCTGGTCTTACAGGCCCTATCCCTTTGAAACCATAAACTGAGCTCAAGGACGAAACAATTTCAAGATGGGCTCCCATTGTTCCTGACCTGTTGCCAGTACTCTCCAAAGGAGATAAAGCCGACACAACAAAGCCAGTTGACTCCGTCGTGTAATTATTACTTAAAACTCGACTCAATCATATCTGCTTCAGCAAACTAAACCACACACACACATCTATTTGTATGTAAACAAACACATTTCAAATGTGTGTCTAATTGAGGAACTTCATGCCAATTCATTGGACAGTTTCAATGGCGAGAACTTTTAATTATTTCCCTGCTGCACCATGAAAGAAATCCAGCTGCTTTGCTACGTGATCCCAATAGGGATGTGCCCGGGTTCCCACCACCCTCCCCCAAATCCCAGCTCACCCATTCTGGGAACGCCATATAGACAAGGGCCGCATCCAACTGCCCCTGCCCCCATCTATCCTACCTCCACCCCCACAGTCCCCAAAACCACGGCCCCAAACCTCGGCCTCATCCCACCGCTCTATTGTGTGCGTGGGTAGTAGCTCAGCCAGGCTATTGTCTGGCCCAGCTCCCCAGCACGTACTTTATGCACAAACAGACGACACAGCGGCGCTAGCCAGGCAGCTCCAACATAAAGAAAACAATGTCCTCCCAAGATCATTCATAAACACCCCGAACAGCCCCAGCCAGCTCACAGTAAATAAGGGCCCTCTGCAATGCTGCGGCCACCTCGCACTGTAAACATCCACAGCAGCGGGCCTCGGCGCACTCACTGGCACCCACATCTCACATCTGCCTAACGGGATCCAGGGTTTAAACCGCCTGGTGTGTGTGTGTGTTTCTTTCTTATGGACCAAAAACCTTCACATGGAAAGTAGGGGCCATGTGATAGGGCTTAGCTTGCAGGGTGACGAGCTGGGATATGTGCAGTGTAACTCGATGGTGTAATAAAACATTCCTCTCCGAGGTTCAAAGCCGGGCTCATTTGGCTGCGAGTGCTTTGGCGTGTGTGTTTCTCTGTGTGTGTGTGTGTGTGTGTGTGTGTGTTTAGAGGTACTTGAGAGAAGTTGAGGAAAGTTGCAAGTGTCCACCACCTCAACAAGGCCAGCGGTGGGAGCCCTTGACCTCTGAAGGGACGGACTGCCAGGGACAGCTGGTGTGGCCTGTGTTTATTTATTTATTTCTTAACAAAAGACAGGTGGTCACACTTGAAAAGGGCACACAAACACAGTCACACATGCACTTGTGTACAGACAATGCGAGCGCACACACACACACACACACACACGCATGCATGGGTAGTTTTCTTTTCTCTCTCTCTCTCCATATTAACACACATGCATATTGTTATCATCCACTTATTTGTGGAGGAGCCATTCTTTTGACTTTCAGGATATCTAATTCACACTTCTCAGGGATAAATCTTAATTTAACCAACATTTGTGAATATAAAAGTTTGACGTGAGCGTTATTGCAGAGTTTTAAGGCTTCACCCACGTTTAAGTTCATAACTACAATCTTAAAACCCCCAAATCTGAATTGTGTACATCACATCAATTGCTACAAGTGCATAAATACATATCAACTAGTGCTCTCACACTGGGTTTGCCTTTTTTGGCCTGGCTCGCCCTGACAGTGCCAAGACAGTGTGTCCTTGGTCCACTGTACAGCTGTCACTTACTCACACTCGTTGACGCATATTTATAGCAGCAGCATCACTGGGCCTGACGCTCGCCACACTCAGACCACAGCTGGTCCCCAAAAGAATGGGTGAAAGACAAAGCCACGTGCTCCCGCTGGCCGACTGCAGTTGGTCCTGTCTGGAGCGCCGTGGGTGTTTATGTGGCTTCCCCCCTTTTCCTTCTCCTCGCACCCACACCCCGGCCATGCACGCAACCAAGGAGTAGATGAGGAGCATTCTTGAGAACACCGTGACCTTTTTTGTCCTTTTAGGTGTCAGGGATGGGGCCGGCGCTGAAAACCTTGACAGCTGCACTCTCTCGTTTTTGAAGGTGCATAAAGTCATCACATCATTATGGAGTTGTGATGGGGAGGTGGGGGGCTAAGCATCAGCATCCTCAACTGTAAAGATAGAAAAAGGTGGTATCTCTCTCTCAAAAAAAAGACCAAACTAATAAAAAAAAATCTAAACTCCAAAGAGTTTATATAAAACAGAAAATCTGCAAATTCTTACATTATAGAAATTAAAGGACATTAAATAACTTCTTGAGTCAATGGCTGCATAACTTCCAATGAAAACAACGCAGCTTCAAAAGGAAACGTCTCTCTTTCAAGTGTTTTATGTCCATCCCTGACTTCCTTAAAGCCTTATCAAGAAACGTGCAGACAACTTGACGCCTCGCTTGCCAGCAGCTGTCTGCTCACTCAGCCTGGAATTAAGCGTAGCCGTCGGGCACCAACTGCAGGAGCTCCCCGAAGACCGGAGCCACAACTGGCCCTGGCCGAGCACGGGGATGTGACTCAACAGCTCATAGGCACATTTGCAATAAGCTCCTTTAAGCGCCCTCATCCAAGCTAATATCTATAACACCGCGTCACATGACTTGACTTCTGCCACCAAGAACAATTACTCACAGTGTACAATACCTGACCCTGAAACCAGTCATCATCAGTGACAAGCAGCAGCCAAGAGAAAGTGATGACTACACCTCAAGGTCGCGTCCCGCTGGGATAATTGTAGCCAAATTGTCTGCTGCAAAGGTCTGGTTCTGTTCAACCTCTGGGTCTTCTTGTTTTAATAAATAAATTTGATAGCATATTCTCAAGGTCAGTCCAGACGAGGCTCGACTGGAATTTCATTATCATTGCCGAGCCGAGACAAAACTTACACTCTTTGACTAAAAGGTTGAAACTCTGCCTCTTTAGCATAGTGAGATAAATTTGTTCCCCTGCTGAGGAAGCAGTGAATATGCCCAGTCTGGAAGGAACTCATCCTTCAACCAAGTGCTTGATGTGTGCTGCCACCTGCTGATTTATACATCTAACTTTTGTTCAAACATAGTTACTTTGTCATATAATACTAAATTAAAACACACAAAAATGGCAACGAAATTGTATACGAAAGTGTTCAAGTTTATTTCAGTTACTATTTGAAAATACATATATACAAGAGAACATCTGGATCACATAAAAAATATCACAGGTATAAAATGCAGTCGTGGTAATAATATCTCATGTGAGGCAACTATATGTGTAGACATAAACTTCTGATCCATTCTTCAGTCTTCCTTTACGTCGAACAACTGCAGCACAGGACTTCATCATATCTCCCGCTGTAACTGTGGAACAAAGAAAAGGTTTATCGTGTTAACATACAGAAACTATCCAACATATTTGGAGTAATTCTGCTCACTTTTATTGTCAAAATGACCTAACTTTTGACTTCACGCTCACAGTGAGTTTGGGTTTCAGCATTTTGCTTTAGAGTACTTCATAGGGCGGAACAATTAATCGATTTTAAAACAAAATCTGAAATGTTGCAATCGGCAAATTATAAAAACTAAACTAACATATTCGTTATGCAGCACATGTGACCCAGAGTTTAAACTGTTGTGTCAGTTGTTTTACAAATTCTCCTTGTGAGACGGCCACACTGTTGATATTATCTCATGTGTAAATGCTCCATCAAGTGTTTTAAATCTGTATATATATTTCTAATATAAGAAAAAGTGCATTTAGATGCATTCCACAAATCATTCAGACAAAGGGATGCAGAGGGATAAACCACCAACCTATAATAGTTAGCCTGCTGTACTACTTCAGCTACAACTGCAAAAACAAGATGTGCAAAAGGAATCCAACATCAAAACCCAAACTGTAGGCCGCCGTTAAGCTCTCTGAGTTAAGGCGATACCACATGGGCTCAGTCCCTTAGCAGTGCTCATGAGTTGGAGTCCGGCTCAAGATCATTTGCTGCATGTCACTCTACTCTCTGTCTACCCTCAATTTCACTCTCTACCAATAAAAAGGAAAAACTCTTCCCCCAAAAATATCTTTAAAACCCAAACTGTGCTGCATTGACGCAAAACACTTAAACTTATCATTCATCCGCCTTTGTTTTATATGTTAACCACACAACCTTCCAAAGCATCTGCGGTCCCATCCGTTTCCCGTGTTGATTTGCGTACGCACACTACATCAATAAACATGGTCATATTTTGTATCGCAGGATTCAGGAAGTTCTCGTCTTTTCAAAAACTGCATCGATTTCTTATGTATTTGTTCAAGAGTAGCCTAAATGACACTGTCTAAAGCCAGGATGATGGCTGTAAATCAGGCATTGTAGCATTTCAACAGTGAAAGTTAAAGGATTACAAATAGTATATGTCTATCATTTAATTTTAGGTACACCAAAATGCCTGATTTTGACTGATTTCAAAGCCACAGTGCTCTGTTTCTGTGTCACTGTATCTGAATTGTGACACTATTAAAAGAAATTTTTGGGGTTTTTTTCTGGCAAGATTATCCGTGCATAGCGTGGTTCAGAAGCCACAGTCATTTTCATTCGGTTATGTCATTTTAGGCATTTCTGCTCCAAAACGCAGCGGGAGTGGATGTTAAGCAGCAATTCTAAATGTCCTTACAAACAGTTATATCAAGTTAGTCACAATTCAATTCCTCAGATATCTAAGTATCCAATTTATGTTTATTAGAAAAACAAGAAATCTACAGGCCTTTTTTTGGTCCAGTGACGTTGATGGAGAACTGCAGGTATGTCTGCAGTTTAGAGTGTACCCAAGCACAAGTACTAGCACTAGAGGAGTGCCTTGCGCAAAACAGATGAGAAACAGCTTGCACCCCGCACCTTGTTTAAGCACGTCTTTAATGCCAAAGCAAGTGCTTTTCCAACTGACACCTAATTAACCTCAGCATGCATGGCCTCTCAGTTTAGTCTCAGGATCTAATGATACTTTGAAGCTGAGACGACTGAAGAACATAAAGGAAAAACAAAGAAAAAGAAAAACCCCGCTGCTAGATTCCAGCTACAGATGCACTCAAGTGTTTTTAAGGCCAATACTTTCAGGTCTACCATAGCTTATCTGTCGAATGAATATTAATGAGTCACAACAAGAGTGTAGGTGCAGATGAGGTGAAGCTCTGAAGACATGACTAGTTTTTAGAATATAGATTAAACAGAAAATGTAAACACACATAAGTGATATCTATATCTTTGTTATTTGTACCTTTTATGCAAGGTCAGTTAAAAATAACACTGCTATACAACTTTTTTACTAATGGCCGATAAGGAATGTCAATATCTATGCGCTACATTTATTTACACTAAAGCTCTTTGGGAGACTGAGTCAGAAGCAAATCAAAATGTGACTTACTCTATGATGGTGCAGACAGAGCAGCAGAGGCTGGAGCAGCTGGAGCACTGGCGGGTACAGGAGGAACAGGCTTGACGGTCACACTGGGAGCATGATGTCCTGGACCCGTGACTCTTCTGACACACACAGCAGCCTGTGGGAGCCGCTAGTGCACCTACAAAACATATGCGTCCATACAGTGCAATGGTTCAATGCAGTTAGTTAGGCACCCAAGTTTTTTAAAAAAGCAACCAAACTAAGCATCCAAACCTGCAACAACCCTGACATCTGCTGGTAGAACATATGAACTGAGTGAACCATCTGCTACCACTGCATTTATATATGACAGCGTTTCCTCAGTTCATGTGTTTACCGAGTCCTTCTTTTCTAGTGTGTTTATGGGGGGATAGGAAAGGTGGGAGCTGCTGCTTTTATTTATTTTTTGTTTCCTTTGTTGCTCTAAAGCACTTTGTTACATTCTATTTGCATGAATAATGCTATACAACTAAAGTCTGATTAATTGCCTGAACCATCTGCTTTTGGCCTTGAGCAAAGTAACTTCTTTCAGCCGAGAAATGATCTTTAGCTCATTTGGTTAAAAAAAAAAAAAAAAAAGATTTTCATTCCTCAGTACCCATGTGTGCCAGCTAATTGTTTAAAGGAATTTTAAAGAGATACGTCTTTGCCAGAATGTCAAGGGTGGTCATGAAAGAACAGGTTAATATTTTGTAAAGACTTATGGACACTGAAACGGATACTAGAGTCATGTTACTCCTGTGAATACTGAAGCCATATCATGTTAATTTCTTTAAATATTAGTCTTAAGTAGGAAATTTACACTAAGTGAGCACTACAGCAAGCAAAAACACAATTTACATAAACTAGGCCAGACAAAAAGTTTGTCTTGGATATGTTTTCATGTGGGTGCATTTATGATTAACTTGGTCCTCTTTCTATTTTGTATTACAAGACAACTTTTACTCTAAAAATGTAATAAAATTTGTCCAAGTTTAAAACTGAGATTTGAAATCGGTCTGCTGTTTGAGGGAAAGTACAAACTTTACTTTACATGGTTGGGAAAACTATTTTTTATTATTTTATAAGTTCACAAAGACCACTAACTGCAGCTTTACTTTTGGTATATTTATCAGAGAGGTTCAGCACGTGTCTCAGGCAGGACTGAACAAAATAATGGACTTAAAATTTTAAATAATGCAATTAACAATTCGCAAAGGGTGCAATTTAGGATATATGAGCTGTAACTAATACTGTAATTTAATTTCATTTGAATAGCTTGAAACTTTTGGGGGTTGTTTACGCCGCCCATTGATCATTGTACACTATGTGGGTCGGACATGCAGGCTGTGGTTCAACTGACATAAGTCCAGTCTTATTATTTAATAACCACACGATGTACATTTTGCAGCATGTATGACCAAGGGTTTAAACCGTTGTGTCAATGGTTTTACAAATTCATGCCGTCCTTTGGTATTCAAAAGTAAAGGTTGTCAGCAGCTTTACTAGGATGCATCTCCTAAAATCTGACTTCAAGTATCAGCCACTTCACTGCTCACATTCATCACTAGATGTCACTGTTTTCACATGGTTGAACTTTGTTTATTCATTTTGCGTCAATCTTGATAAAGTTCTTTGTTGCAGTGACTATTGCCTATATTATCATAGACTTGGGACCTCACTCAGGGCCTTCTGGGGGTTATGGTTAGCTGCTGCACCACCAGACCTTACAGAGGACATATACTTTTAGGAAACATAAGGCTGAATGGTTCCTGGCTACCATCTTTGGTTGATTGTTGAATAGGGTTTACAAATATGATGAATTCCTGTCATTTGACACATCTGAATGGATTCTTCATGAGGATGTTGTGTATTAACTTATTTTGCCTAAAATATACAGTCATGTCCATCGGTTTCTGGACAGCGCTGCAGTTTTTAAAACAATTTTGTGACTGTAACCACAATGGATTTGAAATGAAGCAATCAAGATCACATTAACCATAAAGAAAACACTTTTTTTTCCAGAGTCTGCCCATTTTTCACAGGCAAATAATTGGACAATTGAGTGCTAAGCAGTTTCATAGCCAGACGTGGCCCGTTTCCTCCTTCTTTCATGACATATTAAGAATATTAAGTTTTAAAAGTTTTAAGTTTCGAATTTGTCTTTGGTAGTTGTTCATGGGGATTCTCAATATGCCATCATTAAGATAAAAAAACAAACAAATAGACATATTGGAGATATAGCAACTAAACTAAAGTGGATGATCGCAGAATTCTTTCCTTGGTGAAGAAAAACTCCTACCACATTTAGCCAAGTCAACAACACTCTTGTGGAGGGTGGCGAACCATTGGGAAGATGAAAACCACTGGTAGTACCCAAGAACAGAAAGGCCAGATTAGAATTTGCAAGAAAACATCTAAAAAAGTCTGTGCAGTTCTGAAACAAGATTCTCTGGATAGATGAAACACAGATAACCTTGTACCAGAATGACGGGAAGACAAGAGTGTGGAGAAAGAAAGGAAGAACTCATGATCCAAAGCAGACCACATCATCTGTCAAACATGGTGGAGGCGATGTTATGGCATGGACTCGAACGGCTGCCAATGGAGCTGGGGCACTGTTTATTGGTGTTGTATACCGGCTCACCAGATGTAGATTTTGGGTTTAGGCCTGAAATTGGCTGTGCATTTCACGCGACATTCTTCTCCCCTTCTGCTATCTACATGTGACCATTTTTAAAATTCCCTTCACTGCAGGAAACAAAAAAAATCCAGACTAGCAACCTACCATACAGAAAATTACAAGTTTTGCAGAGAACTTGGATGTCGCCGTGAGGCAGCCCTGCCGGTTTTTCTTCAGTGATCTGTCATTTTATTGACAGGACTCGCCTCCCTGCATGCACATGTTCCACCCAAACATTCCCCCCGTTACTATTTTAAGGGACACTGAAATCCTTTGCTTAACTCCACCCAAGACGATTGTTAGTGGTTTAAAGAATTACAAACAAGCCAGAGCATTTTCCTTCATAGACCATTGCTGTGCTGCAGAATGGTCTGGCTATGCAAGGCTGTTAATGGTGGGACTGCTGATTACAGCAGCAGGGCTAATTCTGACGAATATAGTGTTCTTATGTTTAAACCGTAAATGGTCTGTACTTATATTAGCTCCTTTTCCTACCTTAGTGGTACTCAAAGTGCTTTACAATGTGTTTCTCATTCACACACCAATGGCGACAGAGCTGCCATGCAAGGTGCTAGCCTGCCATTGGGAGCAACGTCAGGTTCAGTGTCTTGTCCAAGGACACTTCGGCATGCGGAGGGGCTGGGGATGGAACCGCCAACCTTGCAATCAGTGGACAACCCGCTCTACCACCTGAGCCACAGCCGCCCGTTTAGTAAAATGCTGCAAAACTGATAGGATGACACTTAATACATGGTTAATGCAATATTTTTGTTCAACTCTTTGAATTAACGCTGAAAGTCACTTCACACTTCAATCACATTTTGACTGCTTCATTTTAAATCCACTGTGGTGGTGCAGAGAGACAACATTACAAAAATTGTGTCAGTGTCCAAAAACTTGTGGACCAGACTGTATGTGGACTGTAGTCACCCTGTCTTTCACCTGCCTTAGTTCAGGCTCACCTTGTGCAGCACTGGCTCTTGTCAGTCTCCCATCATGTCCAATCAGTGTCTGTCCTCTCAGCAGAGTTTGGCTGCTTGCAGATGTCTCAGCTTGTCCAGTAGGTTGGGGGTCTGTGCTTTTCTCCTCTCCGGTCCATATTTTTCCCACCACGGCCTTGGCACCGTTGAAAAGCAGATTCTTTGTCTTTTCTGTGACAAAAAGACCCAATCAGAGTGAAATTACATGTGAGTTTATCGTCTGGCTGCCTCGGTTGTTTAGTAGCACTCTGGCTGCATGTTCAGAAGTAAGACTGACTGTACAGGAAAACACACGTAGAACATTTTGTTCAACAGTCGCGACAATTAACAGATGTAAAGAGGCCATACTAGTGGGAGCACGGGAATAATCGTATAGTCGAACTATTAAAGTGCTCCAAAGGTGACTAATTCGACGATTGTTTTAATATATAAGGAAGATATACTTGTATTTAACAACTGCTGACCGAAGTCAACAAGCAAACATGCGCATCGACGAAGCTAACATTAGCTAACAGTGCTACGCAGCCACATAGCTTCCACAAACACATACTCACCGTATATTTCTTGCCTGTATTTGTTCCCAAACACGCCGTAACTATTTAACTCCCTTTGCCCAACGTGTATTTTGTATTGGGAGGAGAAGGTTTCCGGAAAAGGACAAGCTCGTTTCGGCATTTTGGCTGCTAAAAGTGCGGTGCTGTTCTGTGCTGTGCTATGCCGTGCTGCCGCGGATTTTGCACACTTGTTTGTTGCGGGAAAAATGGGAGATGGGCGGGAAGAAGCCAATCACAAACATGTATTGTTGTCACGTGAAAGCGTTGAGCCAATCAAGCAACGGCTCTGCTATCACGTGATTTAGCTTTAACTTGGGCCACATTAATGATGCCTTCAGGGAGTGTCGCCTATTTTGTGTTTTCCTGTTTTTAATTTCAGAAATCAGCAGCAGGAGAGAACATACATTCAGAAATTGACCACAAACAACAGCAAGAAGAACTTTTTAATATTTGATAATTTGAAATAATGTGTCATACTGTTGGTGACGTAAATGAGGAGTCAATACAGTTTGGTTTGCAAACACTGAAAAAAGGCTTTTGAACTCAAATTCATGGCCCTCTGAAAACAAACAGTCAACTCTGTTCAAAGGTTATATAGATGTTTATTATGTAACGTGGACAAGATCATTTCAGGTGATGAAAAGAAGCCACATCATGTCTGTGCTTCCATTAAGGGGTGATAAAGGTTTAGAACATCTGGATCATGCACTCTCTGGACTTTCCAACACCAACCCACTTGACTAAAAAGAGAGAAAGAAACAGCAAGATTAGAAAAGTTGTCAAAGCTGCAGGAGTCATAACCAAGACTATTTCTGATCAGTGAATCAGCGCCACCTGATGGATACCAGGTGGTTCATGTGTTACTATTTATTTTGGTTCTTTGTGTGATCTGCAAAGTACAATTAACGTTTGTGATTTTGTGTCAAACTTACTGGGAACTCCAATGTGGTTCTCAATGAAGCGAATGTAGTTTTGTGCCTTGGCTGGGAGGTCGTTCCACTTCCTGGCTGCAGACGTGTCTGTCTTCCAACCAGGGAAGGTCTCATACTCAACCTCCACTTTTTGCAAAACGTCCATGTTGGCTAAAAGGAACCAATTATTAGCAATCTTTAAATCAATTATTGGATATTGAGAGCCTAGTCCCAAACAAATGTCATCAAATGAAGCAGGGGGTGTCTGTGAAATTACCTGGAAAATGAGGAATTCTTTTTCCATTGAGTTTGTAGGCAACTCCAACTTTAATTTCATCCAGCACATCCAGAATATCAAGTTTTGTCAGAGCGATGCTGTTGGACAAGTGACAGGAGAATTGTTTAACACGTGCTGTTTTATCACAGTTAGAATGCAAGTGATGATGGTGCAGAAAAAACTGCGAGCTTGACATATTCAAACAAAACAACCACAAAACACCTGATGAAAAAGTGTTTTAGCCACTCACGCGGTGAAGCCATTTATCATGTGAGCATATCTGACGATGACAAGATCCAACCAGCCGCAACGGCGCTTCCTCCCCGTGGTTACACCGACCTCATGACCCCTCGTCTGCAGCAGCTCCCCTACTGCCTACGGAAACAGGAAAAAACAACCATTCCTGTGACTTTACTGTTCATGGGGTGAAATGAGATCAGACATTTACAAATATGCAATCAGTACATTAGCAGTATGCACAGCTGAGTACAATAAAACATCACATGTGCCGGGGGATACAGTTTTAACATTTTGACCTATGTCCCTACGGTCAGTTCCCGTGACAAGTAACACAACCCAGGCTCACACAGTAAATATATCCTTAACTCGTACTCTGGCCCCTAAATTTATCCCTGTGAACATGTGATCTGCAAAAGACGTAAAGCGTGTTTGAGCCCGTCTCTCACAATATTTGACAGCTGCACACAGCTAGAATATACTCACCCCCCCTCCACCACCACCACCGCCACCCCTGCTCCCTGTGTGTCAGCCACATGATCGCAAACAAACTATACATGTCGCGTTGAATATCAGTCCCTTACATAACATGTCATGCGTTTCCTCATACAATATGTAGAGCAGTAAGGCAAAGCGAGCATGTGACAACACTTTCCCAACACTCTTGGTGATTTACTGAGGTAGTGTCAAGCTCTTACATTGAGTTGTTCTGTGGGGAAAGCTCCGATTCCCACTCTGGTGGTGTAGGCCTTTGCTACGCCGAATACTTCACCAATATTCAGAGGAGGGATGCCGAGACCAGTGCACGCCCCTCCAACAGTGCAGTTTGATGATGTAACGAAAGGATATGTGCCTGAAAAAAAGATTTAATGCATTAGAGTAGCACTGACTTATTTACAGACCCCAAATGTTTTTATGAGCTATGAAAGCAAAAGGAACACTTTGTAATGGACCCTACCAAAGTCAATGTCAAGCAGAGCAGCATTGGCCCCTTCAACCAAAATTTTCTTTGGAGCTCCGTGAAGAGCTTCATACATGAAATAGACCCCGTCTCTAACCATTGGGCGCAATCTCTCAGAGTATTCCTGCACAACACAAAAAAAGCAGAGATATGTGGCATTGTTGGAAACAGTCCTCACAAACCAGTCACTTTCATCAGTGTCTACCTTTAGTTTTTTCAGTTGGTCCTCAACGTCAACTGTCAAGGATGGATACATGGACTGATACTGGCGGACAAGGTTCTTGAATCTGAAAGGATTTACAAAGCACATTACTCATGACATATTACCGCACATGAATGGGCTTGACCCCTTTTGCCTGGAGTTATTCCTTAACTTGACACCATTCCTACCTTGTAGAGAAGTCCTTAAAGTCACCCAGCAGGTCACACACACGCAGGCCAGTGCGAGAGGCTTTGCTGGAGTATGCCGGTCCAATGCCCTTCTTAGTTGTTCCAATGCTGTAATGTAAAATAATGAATGAAATCAGTGTAGATTTGTGCTGTAGTATGCTTTGATGTACTGTATCTTTTGGCAAAGGGTCACTCTGAACCGTATCATGCCCTCATCGCCTTCCCTACCCTTACTTCTTTCCTTCTTGTGCTTGTCTTTCAGTTTCCTGTAAGCCATCAACAACCTGGTGGAAATCAAACACTGCGGAGAGACGGCAAACAAATCAATGACATGCAACCTTCAAACAGAAATATCAAATGCAGAATAAAGTGAACCTCTATAAACAGCTGTACATACCAAGGTGAGCTCTGTCTGAGACAATTAGTCTCTTCTCCCAGCCTTTCAGACCTGTCAGAGAGATCTATGTGAGCAACACTCATCTTAATTTATACAAGTTTTACACTATTTTCTGTTAAAATACCTTTCTTCTCATTTTTATCCCCCTCTTCGAACAAACCAGGTAGATGTATGACCACGCCATTACCTAGAAGAGCAAATAAAGAGTTGGCAGCAGGCTCAGATAGAGTAATAGGTTAAATGATGCTGTCACTATAAATAATAAAGATTGAAGCCTTTACCGATGAGTGATATGCTTTTGGGATTAATGATTCCACTGGGGAGGAGGTGGAAGTCATACTCCTTTCCATCCACTACCACTGTGTGTCCTGCATTGTTGCCTCCCTATAAATCAAAGAAAGGCATAAAGTTATGATAGCTTATACTGTCAGCATTTGGATTAAACACCCAAGACCAACAGAGAGGATTCATGGAGATGTCACATCTTATTTTCACAAGGCAGCGATAAGCCACCCTCACCCCAGATTCGCCAAGCTTTTCAAGCACCTATATTAAACTGACTTGGCTGGTCCTGGTGGACCCTCTGCTCTGTTTCCCCCCACTGGCTAAGACCTGGCCTTCTCACATATCAAGCCAGCCCGAGAATGTGACCTCTTGAGCCCGGTGGGTGGGGCTCTGAAGTCTGCAGAACACAGGGTGCTAGTCCTGTCAGTGGAGATAGTACAACACAGCAACTGTTGGCAGGTTTCACTGAGTGTCCCAGTGCCGGAGTGACCTCTGGAGTGTTATGTGTCTTATGTAAGTGGGCAGAAGCTGCCCTGTTAGGAGTTAGTATGAATTTAATGCATCTCACATCCATTCTGCATCTGTGATCAGCTGGAGAAGTCAGTCAGAGGAAGTTTACACCAGACATCATGTATGTGGAAAATGTTTTGTAGTTGCAATTAAACTACCACAATGTCCCTGTTTTATGATTTGAATTTTTAAGTGGACAGTTAGGAAATTACATTATATGCACGAGTATAGTTTATTGTAATAGTAAAAAAAGAGTCTCTGGTTAATAAGTATTCTTCAGATCACAGAGGTGCAAGTGTTTTCCCTCTGAGCACCTGTTGCACCCAGTAAGAGACAGATTCTATTGTAAGGAAATGGATTCATACAAAAAAAAACATGACATTCCACTGCCTATGCTTGACTGAAATCACCAATCCAAACACTTACCTGACATCTGCACACAAAGTCAGCTTCGGTCGCCAATAGATCCACCACTTTCCCCTTTCCCTCGTCTCCCCACTGAGCACCGAGCACCACCGTCACTTTGTTCCCCGCGTCGTTGCGCGATCGCTTCTGTCCGGTCGCTGCGGGCTGATTTGCGTTTTTGTGGTCTTTTGCCGACCAGGTGAGCGACATGATGGTGGTGGTGCCTTTAGTCCGCCCGTCTCAAGAAGACTAAAGTGTCTCCAAGAGTGGCATTGCCATATCTGTAACTTCATAGCCGATGATGTCAGAGCCAGACGCACAGGAGGACGTAGCTGTTCTCTCTGGCGAGTTGTCTCCAAGGCTGCTGAAGCGCCGCGACAACAGCCTTTTACGCACAGATCTCAGGTGGATCCACTCATTAAAACCCCATTTAACATTTATTGTGTTTAACCTGCATAATAGAGTTTTTTTTAATTTTTATTAATTTTGCTCGCCTCAGTGCTGCCATCCGTGTGAATGTAATGATTGAATACAAACAGCTGAACAGTAAATTCTATTTTATTAAATATATCCAACATTAAAACGTACAATCCATTGTATGCTGTCCTTATATGTGCTGTTATTTCATGTGAATAATATATAAAGGAATTAGGACATGACATCCAAGCAGCTTTGTTTCAGTGATCAATTAAATATCTTGCACCAAACACAGCATCTTTCTGTCTATGGGTGCTGCAAGGTCAACAGAGCTTATAGTAAAACACATTCACTGCGTATTACAACAATTATACAAACATATAAAGCACATTAAAGTTATTTTTTTTGAATAGTTCTGCATTCATATACATTTAAAAAAAACTACAATTTACATAAAGTGACAAGTTATCATCCATGCTGTGAAAATCCCAGCTTTGGATGTGTTTCTTCTCTTGGTCAGGACAACCTTTGCAGAAAGATCCTCTTCAAAGAGGCAATATTCATGTAGTCTCACAAAATAAAATATGCTTCAGTCCTTCCAGTTCAGAACTGGTGTGAAATCAACATTTCCTTTTTCCTCTTGTTTTCCTTTTTCTGGAGTCACCTACGGGAAACAAATACTGAAATGAATCAAGGGAATCAAAATATATCTAAATAAAAATATTTTAATACTTTAAAGGCACTTGCAGAGAAAGTTCTCAGTTTGGTTGTTTGGCTTATAATAAGTTATATGTTTTTAGTAATAAAGCATTTTAATCACATACAGCAGCTTTCATAAAAGTCAGATTAACAAAAGCACAGTTTACAGGAAGCAGACGAGACTGTGTTAGTAGATCAAACAGTCCCAGTTGCAGATTTAGAGAATGGACAAGCAAATATGGAAGGAGGAGACACAAAAGTGACGGCTTTCATGAAATAACTCGGTCCACAATGACTACACACTGACTTCACAAACTGCAAGGCCGCTTGAGATCAGAAAACTGCATAGCCAGATTAGTTAAGTGCTGTTTAAAGAGGATTAAATATTGCACACAAAAAGTTGTTTTAGGTTTTGATTTTCCCCAGGTTTCATGGATGTTAGAGTAAACTTAAGACACAACACATTAGCCTGAGAACCACTCAATTAGAGGAGTGTTAAAGAGTTAAAAGTCAGACAACACAGACAAATGAAATCCAGATTCCAGTGAGACCAACAGATGACGTGTTACTGGAAACAAAGCTCTGACGATGACTGAGTTCATTAGGAGGATATTACTGCTTACAGTTTGCCATCCCATCGATTTGACCTACCTCACTGCAACACACAGCCTTTTTTATGTCTACTGTGTCCTTTTCCACTGTTACCTTGTGTTTCAGAGAGTCAGAATGAAAACAGAGCATTCAAACAAATTGGCCATAAATTAAAATCCATTCAGTATTAAATCTGCAAATCAAGCGCTGCACACTGCATTCACACTCTTTAATAAACTGCATGTTTTCATGCAAAATACTTAAAATATACTAAAATAGCCCATGTATAAAATATAAAATGTCAAATGCAATAAAAATACGACAAAGAAGGATTTCCCTTTATGACACGTCAAGAGACTAGCATTCCAAATGTGATCTTTATTTAAGTGAATGGATAGATTACCTTGAGTACTCTTCTTTTTGTTTCGTTTAAAAAGCCTCGACTGTCTCTTTGGTTCGGGCTTAAGGGAGGGAGGCAGTGCTTCAGACACTGACGGCAGATCTTCCGGTTCCAGTCCATCTGGGACGTCGTACCCGTGTGTAGCCACATTGCTTTTAGGGTCTGAATGTTTGTAACTCATCACCTCATCTTGGCCGGATGCTCTTGCAATAATGCATTTCTTATCCTCTGGAGCCCTCTCTTTCCCTGCAGTCTCTGGTAAATGGCTTATTTTATTACTACTTTCACCTTCCCCATCTCCCGTTGTATTGCTTTCACTACTCTGCGTCACATTAAGGTCTGTATTAGGTAAAGGACTTTCCTTGATGTGAACATTCACACTAATGTCTGCTGGCTCCTCAGGCATTAACTTCTCAGTTACCGGACTGGATGTGCCATCTAACATAGCCTCCAGCAGATCGGAATCTGAGAGGGAGGATGGACTGAGGACGCTGGTCTCAGTTGAATCTAATGAAAAGCCATTTGTGGGGAGACATGGCCGGTGTTCCCCGTCAACTGGAGGCTGAGATTGTGTTGCATCTGATACTGCAGGTTTCGCTGGGTGTTGACCCTCCAGTAGCGATGCAGGTCTTTCCAGGGGTGGCTGCATCATTATGGCTGGCTCTCCTGGCGGCTGATTGGGAGATAAAACTGCTCCGTCTTGTGCTGCATTCAGCTGAGGCGGAGTCTCTTCTGACGGGCTGATGAAACCGTTCACTTCGCCTGTGGTGCCTTGGTGAGCCTCTGTCTGAGGTTTGGTGGGAGCGGAGTGTTTGGCTGAATCGACGGCTTCTTCGTTTACAGACTTCACACCTGATCCTGAGGGAGAGAAGTAGGTTGTAATGTTGATGAATTTACATACGTTAAGACAATAACTGTCTTTGAAATTGGGTGATGTTCTGCAGTAAACAGGGATATAGGAGCAAAAGCAATGGAGCTAGCAAAGCAAGATGGTAGGGCCGCAGAAGCAAAAAAATCCTACAAGGCAGTTTTGTGGCTCGCAGCTAAGTGGATCAGGAGCAGAGCTAGGAACTGCGGATGGATGCCACAATCTCTTGTCCTTACCAGGTGCGCAGGTATCCCTACGCATTTCACTAGAAGGTAGGCTTTCCGAATCGCACCTTGGCCGGGTCTTTCTCAGGCTGAAACCTCTCCTGATATCCGCCAGGAGGTGGTCGATGATGCAGCCATCATTCTGTGGCACGAAGCCTTTCTTGACTGGAAAAAGATGGGTACACAGAGGGCTCAAAACAGATGCTTTTCAAATTACATCTTGGCTCGAACATTTCGAGTACAATGCAAGAACAGAGGGCTGCTCACAACTTACTTATTTTTCCATTCTCTCCTTTCTGTCTCTTGGACTCCTCCTCTGCCAGCTGCTTCTTTCTCTTCTCAGCCTTGGCTGCTTGCTCTTTCCTGGTTTTATTTTCCTGTTATCACGAAAGAAAGGATGTCACTCACTGCCAAGTACAAAGTGTGCACAGCAATTTGTCTTTGTATCATTTAGGAAGATACATATTAACATCTTCTAGCTTTTCCTATGGTGTATTCACACACACAAAAGAAACTCTTCAGTGCGCAGTGTATTTATGCAGATATATTCAATATCACAGCATGCGAACATATAACCATCAGCAAAGTATCCTCCCTGACCTTGAGTGCCTTGATGAAAAGTCCTCGGAAAGTCCTGATGGTTCCAAAGAGTTCCTCAAGCGACAGCTTATTAGTGTCTTCACACAAGTAGACAGCCAGTTCACTCTTCTTCTTGTCAATGTCAGTGAATCTTTCACTTAAAGCTTGACATGCTTCTCGATTTTCCTGTAGCAGAAAGAGAGAGAAACCTTTTCTATGTGGATCCAGCTGCCAAAAGCAGTACTGTGTTATCCATTTTGCATCCATTTGAAAGAAAAACAGAGACTAACATCTCACCTCAAGAACTTTTGTATATTGCTCTTTCACCTCCTCCACAGAGTTGGAGACTTTCTTGGTCGTTTCATTCAGTCGTTTCAGTAAGGAACTGGCTTCTGACTGAACAGAGTCCAGATTAACTCTGAGGACAAAGTGCAAAGCCCCCTTTTGTTATGCGTCTCTTACAGATCCATGGAGAACCAATTAAAAAGGAATAACATGAGTTTGAGTAGATGTGAAAGATTTCTATACCCTGCTGCTTTTTCACATATCTCTATATCATCCGGCAGCGCCAACAGCTCCGGGTGGTTCGCCTCTGCTTCCTTTGCAAAACAAGCCACACAGTGGGTAATTAAACAGGTTCAAGAGTGAGAAGAGGGGGAAAAAAGTTATGGCAGCTGTTCACCAGTTTGTGTACCTCCAGGATGTGATGAAGCAGCGTAATGCGGCTCTTGTTGGCCTTGGTCTCTGTCAGCTTGAGCAGAGAGCTGATCTTAAAGCCTTCAGCGTTCCCTGTGTGACTTCCCTGGAAGTAGACCAAAGATTAAAAATGCAAGCTCTGCGTAAATGTCAGCTTCAGTGAAATATAAATGAGACAGAGGAGGTTCTTACATAGTTGAGAAAATTTCCCACGTCAAGGATGAGCCGGCAGAAACTGGGCATGAGTGGGCTCAGTCGGAGAGCTGAGAGATTTGTAAAATTGTGTTCATTTGAATATTTAGCCAGATAATTAAGAGTGATAACGGCATGCATGTGAATACTGAGGTTAACTTACACTGGCAGGCCTCCTCCACCAGCTTGACTTTAGGCTTGAGCATCTCCAACACCGATGCAGTCTCCTCGCACAACAACATGCACTCAATCCTCAACTGGTAACTGGAGCGAGAAAGCAAAGCAAATCAGGAGCCAAGTACGGCAGTATACATTGCATTTAGAATATTAGAATATTACATAATGAACAGTTCAGCTAGAACTGGAGTAGAAAGTTACCATGGCACAGTGAGGAGGGCGGTGTAGAAACGGTCAACATTCGCCAGCTTGTCTCGTTCTCCTTGGAAGGACTTCAAATTCTCGATCTACGTGGAGGCATAAAACAGTGACTCAGACAAGCAGGGTCGGTTTTCAGTGGGCTCTTAATTGGCAAATGAGTGCAAAAAACTCTTTGGATTCAGAGGTGAGAACACAAACCTCGTGCTTCTCTGGTAGAAGCTTAAGAAGCTGTTTTAGCACCTCTACATCGAACCTACTCCGGTCCCCATTCTGGATCATGGCTACAAAATCCTCATTTGTGCTGCACAGAGAAAATAAAACTAATAATCAGTGAAAATGACCCAAAATATATACGTGAAAAAACACCAAAATAATGTGTCATCTCTCACCATTTGAACTGCTTTAGAAATATGTTCAGGTTCAAGTTTTTCTTTGGATCAATGAATGTAATCTAGAGGAAAAACAGAGAGGTATATTTATTGTTCGGCTTCGTTTATCAGCTGGGTGAGTGCTACAGCTCTGAGGAGCTCTGTCGAGTGTTGACCAAGCATACCTCTTTAGGCTCCTTCTTGACAGGAGCAGCTGCCCCCTTGTCTTTGTGCTCGGTCACCGGGAGACAGAACAGCTGCTCGATACTGCTGTAGTCCGGCTCCCGAGGAGACGGCTCTTTCTGAACCGAGGCCCACATGGAGTGACCATCTGTGTGCGTGGAGGAAGAGAGTAACCTGTCATGAGCTCGTGTGGCTCTACTTTGTATCAGCATTGTGCCAAGTGATGTCCCTTCTTCTTTCAAAACTTGGGGGAATCCTCTGTAACACCCACATTAAAATAATAGTATTTTCCAGCTTTATTCTTCCATTTAAAGCACATAGAAGGGCCTGAAATGGGTGATAATATATTGATTAGTTGGTCATTTCAGGCAAAACTTTCTTCACTTTTTACTTTGAGCATCTATCAAAGTTGGCTTGATACACTTGTAATTAGATCATCAGGGTTCGCTGCCGCAGAAAGATAAATGACAGATTGTCAGTGAAATAATTTGAGCCTTCACAAGAATGTCTTATCCACTTACCCGTGACAGCACGAAGTTTCTGCCAGTTCAGCTTTTTCATCCTCAGAGTGGGGCATCGATTTGTCTTCAGGGGAGCACCGCACCCCAGGGCCTGACTGCTCTGAGCTACTATCATGCCTGGGGGAGGAGGTGGTGGAGGTGGCATGCCAGGTAAGGGAGGAGGAGGCGGCGGTCCACCACCCATCCCTGGTAAGGGTGGTGGAGGTGGTGGCATGCCTGGACCAGAGGGCAGAGGTGGTGGTGGAGGCATTCCAGGCAAAGGGGGAGGTGGTGGAGGACCACCAAACCCTCCAGGTAGGGGTGGAGGAGGTGG
>OMNN01084103.1:0-44799 GCA_900302755.1 Chromis chromis | reverse complement strand
ATACTAAAACTTGAACAGACAGTTATTGTGCAGTGTATGTTCAGAATTTGTTAGAGATCATAATCAATCATTTTAAACACTATTCTCAACTTTTAATTCAATTATTCAATCTGTTCTTTAATGTAACTCACCTTTTTATTGTATTCAGTTACTGTAACACTACAATTTCCATTTTGGTTCAATAAAATACTCCCACTATATCTGTACTGTATCTACCTAACCAGTATGATATGATATGATATGATATGATATGATATGATATGATATGATATGATATGATATGATATGATATGATATATCTACAGTCATGACATCAAGTTTTAAACATGTGGTGGTTTTTTTATGCTAGAAGATCTTCCTTCCCGAAGAAGGTGGGTCATAAAGGGCAGGTGATGCCTCGGACTGATTCATTGGCCTCATCGACTGTTGGACTCTTTATTAGACTGTTTACTTACAACATTTCTTGTTTGTTTATCAATTCAATGAGCTCTGTAAAGCACTGTGAGACAACTGTGTTGTGATACGGCTATACAAATAAATTGGATTGAATTGAATTGAAAATAAGCAGTCAACGATAATTGCAGTGTACTGATGACAGTCTCAAAAACACACATTCAGACTTCCAGCATTTCATACTTACTAAAGGAACCAGTCCTCTCACTTTGTGGGGTGGGGCTTTCTGCATCCGTACTCTGCTTCAGAATCGGTTTCTGGGTCAAACTTGCATGACTGAATTGGTCCAGTATTACAACTTGCAATTATGTAGTATGCAGTGCTTTTATACGGTTTGAGCAGAGTCTGGGTTACATCATGGATCTGCACATTCCATAAGAAGCAACAGTGTAGAGTTACGTTTAAGCCATTTTATGGAAATAAGGGATTATTTTCAAAGGAAACTTCTTTATGTAGTACAGATGAGGTTTTAGAGGTTTCATAAATGACCGAAGAGTGACTTTAAGTTGTTGTAGGTTTAGGGATAATCCTCTGGGTTTTTGTACTTCTTTTTTTGTTACAAGAGTCACACTTATTTTTTGATCTAGCCCATATGCTTTACTTTTGCTATCCTGTTCATTTGGCTGTCTTTACAAGTGTTTATCCTTGTCACTTCCTCCACTACTGCATACACTATTTTATATTATTAACTTTCTCGTAGTTTGTGCTTTGTTTGTGCAGACTATTCTGCAGCACAGAATGGTCTGGCTGCACTTCATTTTCATGCTGATATTGGAGGAAAATGCTATGGCTTGTTTGTATTTCTTTAAACAAATCACAGGTGTATTTGGTGGATTTTGAAAACGGTAACACACAGTGGAAGAAGATGAGCAAGTTATGTCAAATACATGGCCAATGGCAGGTGTAAACCCAAAATCTACTTCTGGTGAGTCAGACAACCATAACCTCAATCGGTTAAGGCAGATGGCCGCCCTCCTTTTGCTATATGATGTAAACTTGTTTGGTACATTTGCAACACCAGTCCTATTTCTGTGCAGCTGTTGTTTTAAATGTGCTATATAAATAATGGCGGCTTAACTTGAGCAGAAGTGGTTTTAGTCTAAAAGTAGTATTAGTTGAATAGAGCTCAGACATGCACTCCTTTCCGTTAATCTGACGGCAAGTGAATGTGTCGGGTTCATGTTTGAATCCTGGTCACTTTTCCATAAAAGTTGCACCAGGATTCTTACTAGGTCAGACCTAGATATCACTTTCAACACGGCACAAGTCGGATCTGCATGCAGTCACTTTAACTCTACCTTTCTCCCTCACTTTACTCTACAAATTTAATATCTGGTAGGTGACAAAATAAAATGTCCACAGAAATGAAACTTCGCTGTGATGAAAAGAGACACTAACCGCTTAGAATAATGATACTCCCCAGTAATGAATGTAATCCCACACAAGATGTTAACAGGAGCTGAAGTTTGTTGCTGTCATCTGTTTAGGATGATTTTATCTGAGTTATTAAGATTCAGTGTGTGACAGCTGACCTGTCTGGTGTGAAGAGATGTCGAACCACACAGAGTGACCTGCTATTGGATCCTGGCCTGGACTGTTCCGCTTTTCATCTTCTCTAGTGTATAATTTATAATTATAAGAGCTTAATGAAGTTAGCAATGCTGTAATTGTTCCACTTGCGCAACTGTCTGTCTTTGGAGACAAACATATAGATCCTACCACTGTGTAATGCTGCAGGTATTTATTAAACTCAGAGGAAATAGTCTTAAATAGTTGGAAACAACAAACTTTAGATCCAGTTAACATCTTGTTTCATTGCATTTTTTTTCAACAGTCTCCTTTAACTTCAATGAACTTGGTCCACCAATGTTCAAGCTTCACTATCGCTCTGCAGAAGAAGGTCACATCTTGAGCCTCCACATTCCTGAACAGCTTCGATGACTTCATCAACACTCTGAAAATCTGTCAGAATGTATATTTAATATGTATAATTATGTACAGGGGCACAGTGACGTAAAGGTGTAGTCACCGCCTCTGTTGCACAAAAGACTGACAGTTTTATTTTTGGGTGGACTTAATGTTTCAATTATGAGACCTTTAAGGAGGCGGTGCTGAGAACCCATGTAGAAAGAGGGAGAACATGCAAACTCCACACAGAAAGATCCAAGGCCGGGATGCGAACCCAGGAACTTTGAGCTGTGAGGTGACAGTTTTAACCACCCTATACTGTGCAACCCACTGTCTAACTTGCAATGATAAATTGTAGGAGACCTCTCAGTATAATTCAATACAGTGTTGGTATTATATTTGTATAAAATAAAGCTTATATACAGCTCACATGTAGCTCAACTGAGAAAAAATTGAGCCATTAGTCGAAGTTGGGAATTATCTCCTTTGAATGTCAAGTATGACTCCTGTTGCTAATTGTTCTCCTTCTTTCCCACCTATATTTCCTCTTGAATTTTAGGAGTAAAATAGGAGAATCATATCAGACATAATCTAAGCTAAAATAAGAATCAGAATTTTGTCTCCCAAGCTATATAGGAGCAAGCTTTGAGCAGTACGACTTTCCTCTATCTGGGTATGCACAGTTTAAAACTTATGTCATTTTGAAACTGACATAGAAATCTTACTTGATTCTGACCTAGAAAGGTTGTCTGAGCGATTTTTACGGAAACGTGACCATTCAGACAGATTCAGATTAATGGAAAGGCTGCATGTGTGAGAGGGGGCTTTAATTGAAAAGCAGCACAGACGAGGCCCAGAGGTGTCGCTGGCCCTTTAAGAGATGTTTTGACTCCGCACGTGCTTGCCTTATATGGGAGTAGCAACAAACGGTGACCGGTAGTTACCTCTGCTGCCGCTGCGCACCGAACTGCGCTATAAAAGCCTGGCGGGGGAGAAAAAACACTTTGGTCGGACACTGAGACACAAGCGCAGCCGAGCACCATAACGGAACAGGAGCGCAGGTTATTCACCCGTTTACAACTTATCTCGGGGGGAAGGAATTTCAATTTATGAGAAGCGAAAGAGTGGATATACGCACCGTTCAGCATCACGGTCGGTGAGTTACAAGCTTTGTTTTGAGGTTTTTTTTGTGTGTGTGGGAGAGTTTCTTTTGTTGAATTAACAAAGAGATGTCACCGTGTTATAGATTTTTAAAAATCATATCAGTAATTGTCCATATTTTTCCAGCTTAATGTTCTAATTGTGTCTTTAAATGAAAACAACTGTTATGATGTTTAATGCAAATTGCTGCTCTGAAATTATTAGCGGATTTTAAGCTGTTGTTTTAACGTCAACAGTCGCGGATTAAAGCATGAATTTTAATGAGATGAAAGGACGTTTTATGTTAAAGGTAAAATTGTTGTTTTGGTAAAATGTCAGTCAACTCAACTGTTTGTTTTTTTGTTCTTTTATGCATTTGTGTGGAAAAAGACTGGTAAAGGTAGCTACAGTAAAATACAGGAAATCCGGGGCGCTTTAACAAAATAAAAGCATGTTTATTGCAATTTATTTATTAAAGAGAAAGAGATTGAGAAAGAGAAAGAAAGCAAATGTACACATTCTTTCTTTAATGTTCTTCAATTTACACCTATGGCAAAATACTTTCTAAGGTTTCAGAGGTTAATATCAGTACCTGCTGGAAAATATTTCCAAGTCACATTTTTTTTGCAGTTTAATACTGAAGGTTCATTCTTCTCGCTCGTAGTTTAATTTCAGCTGACTTGACGTTGCTGCTGCTCAGCATCGCGGAGCTGAATGACCGACAGTAACCTCAGTTCAACAGAACAATGAAACTGAAGCACAGAAGTCAGTTAGACGATGAATTTTGACAGTCCGTCTCAATGTTGACACTTGGTCCCAGTGCAAAAGATTTTCCTTTATCATAATTAACTGTTGCGTATTTTTTATTCATTTGATTTTTCTGTTGTTTTTTTCAGTTTTTCACGAGTGTCAGCGCAGAAATGTGCTCCTTTTTAGTCTTTTTATTAACATGCATGTCTGCAGGAATGGTGCAGCGTCGACGAAACGCGTTTGCTTTCTGTTTTCATTCGTGCTTTGATGAAGCAAAAATGCTTTTTTTCTTGCAGAACATCGACGATCTTTTATCTTAATGACAAAATGATTTGGTCTGGTTGTGGTTAGCTTTACAGTTTGAGTCACCTGTCAGGTGTTTTCAGAAAACAATTAAGACAGTAAAGTTGAGAAAAAATATCCAGTATGAGTGTGATATAACACGTGAGCGAGGATTGATGGTAAACAAGTTATGTTTTTTTGCGCTGTGCGCCACTAGAGGCGCACTGGCTCTGCACCATTTGGTCTGCACATCACAGCAGAGAGCCCCCTCTTGTTTCTGCGTACGATGTGTTTTCACCACAGTGTTTATCAAAATCACACAATTCATGGAGGTTGAGCTCGGAGAAAACGACTCAAACCATTACAACGGGCTGATTCTGCCATTACAGAAATTATGAATTGAATGAAAATGATGGAAATCAGGTCTTTTAATTGGAAATAAACACACGATCTGTTGAGATATCTTTTCCCAAATGATCGTATTGCAGCTGCAAAAACACAATTTCTGTCAGTTATCAAAACTGACGATGTAATTAGCAGGGGGTGAAAAAGCATCCATTGTGCCAAATGTGAAGGTGTGAATTGAATGCGTTGTTGTCAGCCCTCTCAGTCTGTAATATGGTGATGCAAGTGGTGTTTTTCTTCCATGGTCATCTCACAGGATTTGTGCGGCAGTGCAATGGAACAACAGAGAGAGAAAAAAGAGCATCTGCCATGATATTGATCAAATATGTGACCAAAGAAAAGCTTCTGCTGATGATGTTTTTATCTTTTCGGGGTTCTTCACGTGTACTTGTTAAATCCCCTGATCTGCTCTTGCAACTGTTTGCTCAGTGAAATGGTCAGCTGTGTTGTCATTGAATATCTCTTTTGTGTCTTGCAGCAAGTCCATAGAAGGCATCTCACATAGTTCTTCAATGAAACGGTTAAATATGTGCTGCCATTAAAGTGGGTGACTCACAGAGAAAACAGATGTACCAGCACGGCAGACATTGTGCACAGGTCACTGTGTTGTTTGTCCGTTACAAAGTTCTTGTTAGTTTTATTGCAACATTTAATACATTCCAGTGGATTTACTCAATCTAGCCAGTTGCTTGTGGCTGTGGCAATTTAGGAAAGTGACTTGGTGGTTTTAAAAGACAAAAAGTGACAGAGTGGGAAAATGTTTGCAGTGGAAATGCCAATCCTATTGTTTAGTAATGCTTAACATCTGTACTGTGAATAATTACTTCAGGACACTCACTGTGTTTTTCTAATGCCAGAAAGCATCCATTTTCTCTGTGATCTAATACATTTGTTACTGAAAACGTTGTTAAATGTGACTACAGTGTTATGTGACTCCACCGGAGAAAATGTGATGTAAACTCATAGAGAGAACTGCAATAATGAGTTGATTAGGGGAGCTTTTTTTTTCAGGCCGCAAGCAAATGATCAGTGGTCATTGACATTGTTGTGCTGTATTGTTCTGTATGATGAACATTCAAGTTAATAAACAGGTTGGCCTTGATTTTACCTCTAAAAATATCCAACTTTTTCTCCAAGTTTACCTTCAAACTTGAAACAACAGCCTTAAAAATGAGAAAAGAGCATTCTTTTTAGTGGTTTTTACACAGTGTTGAATGAAATGTAGTGAGGGATGTGTCCATACAATATTTACTTCAGTTCTTTATTGACATAAGAACTTAATTATGGGAGCTGTGACATATTCTGTAGCTAAACATTTAACATAATACAACATCCGCCTCATTTAATTACAGAAATTCTTTTAACTGCCCCATCTGAGACCCTCAACTCCTTATTAAGGGGTTTCTGATTGAACTCTTAATGACCAGGTCAGAAAACAGAATTACAAATTCAGCTTAATGATTCTCAATGTTTGTTTGCTACAGCATTGACTATGTAGTCTGATCAGGGAATGTTCAGAGAACAAGTCTGGACAATGACTGTTGAACTGGCAAAGAGAATAAACAAATTCTCAGGAAAAAGTTGTCACAGTTTTTTCATACGGAATGAATGACATGCCGTTTAGAAAGTCTAACAACATTGGGTAGTGCTGTTTCATCAGTTGGGTCACGTTGTCACGGTTAAACAATGGCAAAGAAGGGCGCTAAAGTGATATTTTAACATTTACATGAAAAGCATCATTGTGTGCGATACTGAGGTGTTAAGAGGAGGGTATCTGCGACGATAAAGGGATTATCAACAACTTTCACCACATGAGAACTGCCCCCCTCCCACTCATTCTCCCAGATGAAGTGTAGCTCGACCTTTGGACAGATGAGTCTACATAAAGTGGGCTTGAATTTGCAGGAGTTAGCAGCTATTCTCACTGGACAGTTGACTTCATTTGCTGGGTGTTGCTGTACTTTTGGCTGGTTTGCTTTTCAGGGTGAAACTGTTTTGCTCAATTAGGTGATTACGTTATCATGTGGCTTCTTTGTTTCTTCTGGCAATTTACTGTATTTTACTTAATAAGTAACCAGGTAATGCTTGCTGTGTTCCAGTTTGATGATTTTTGTTGCAGTGTGTTTTTTTGGAAAGTTTACACTGCTTTGTACATTGACACGGTCAGCTGAAATATTTGGTACAATTGCAGGCCATGGTTTGTTAATGGAGCGACTTTCTGTTCTGTTTTCACATAATTTTCCTGCGTCAGTCTATGTGACATTTCCGTTTTTTGGTCTACCACGTCTTTTTCCACACGAGCAAAGCTGGGCAGTAGAGGGTTCATTAGCTGATTGTGTTTAATTTGTGGCTTTTTCACAGTGAGGAAAGTAGTATATGGTGACTTTGTGTGTGCTAGTTTTGCCTCTTATATGCATGGATTGCTTTGGTTGACCCTCTTTCTCGTCGTTTTGTGTTTACAGTGAGGAGCCGGAGTGCGCTCAGTGAGGCTGGGAAGACGGCAACATGGCAGTCTCCACTCAACTGGGTTTACTGCTATGGAAGAACTTCACCTACCGACGGAGACAGACTGTAAGTAGAAGTGTTTTTTTTCATTCCTGACCCGCAAAAACAATAGACTGCATGAGTGCAAAGTACATTATTCATTTAGGTATTTGTTTGTCCCTTTAGTTTTCCCTATTTTGTGCTGCTTTTTCTGGTTCAAATTGTATTCATGAACCCCAAAGACACCTTTTAGCTTCCATATTTTTTCCTTTCACATGTCTTCAGTACAGTTATAATCAGTCAGACAGATTAATTTCCTTTAACTCCAGCGTCATGTTGTTTGAAGTTCGCTGTGCTAATGATGCCACCAAGCAAGTTCCTAGATAAGACCACGTAAAGGAGATGGAGGGATAGCCGTCCTCCTGTATGATTCGTCTCGATCACATTTTCAGTGGGTCGACTTTGAATCAGAGATGATTTTTTTCCCCAATGTCACATGCCTTCTTATAAATGCCTCAGAGATACAAATGAATATGCATTGTTCCAATGTGTATGCAGCCCACAACAATAGCAACAATTTATTTGTCATCTGAGCCACTTGGACCAAAAAGTGTTACAGTTTACAGCATTCTGTGAGTCACTCAAAGATGTGATGATGAGACACTGTCAGATCTATTGTCCAGCTACTATCTGGTTCTGTCTGATGCCCACACACTCAAATATATGTAAATTAAATTCAGTTTGAACTGTAGAATAGTGCTTCTTTATATGCTGGGAGGCTCGTCTGCGTACAGTTGCGCCGTTTGTCCATCAAGCAGAAAGTGCTCCTCAAAGTGACGGCTGCGGCTGCTTGACTTTCAGTCCAATTACTCCCAACAAAGGGATACAGTACATTTTCTAAGACACTGGCTTTATTCTTTATCCCCACGCTGTATGTCTGCCATGCGGTTTAAGGCTGACACAGAGGCAGCTGAAGCACAGAGGCCATATGGCGCAGATGGACAAAGCCATAGTCCTTTGAACCCGACAGACCTCTGTCTCTCTCTTTCTCACTCTGTCTCCCCTTATTGACCTATTTACTTTACTCAGACTCATAGTGGGATTACTGTTTACAGAAGACAACAGCTGACAGACCCTTCCACACATACACTCAGGATAATGCTTTTATTCTTCTAAAGCATTAGAAATTACCTTAGGTGAACTGTAAATACAGAAAAACCATAAAGGACAAAGTAAAACTATCACTTTTTTTGGGATGATTAACTCATCACTTTTATGTGTTTTGTGTCCTAAGAGTGCAAAGATTTCTTTCATGTCATTGATTAACTTTTTGTCTTTGTCCTGTATGTTTTAGATTCAGCTGCTGATTGAGATCATATGGCCTCTGTTTATCTTCTTCATCTTGATATCAGTCCGAGTACATTATCCACCCTACGAGCAACATGAATGTAAGTGTTGTTGAACGCAAAATTACAAGTTATTAGGTCTGGACAAGTACTGGTCATTTTTTTTGCCATTTCATTGTTATCTAAACATCAGGCAGTCAAATTTTACCTAAATTATTTTTGTCCAAATTTTCCTGTTCTTATACATTCTCAGTTTTGAGAGAAAACCTTTGCCACTTGACTCTTGCCAAGCTCAGCATGTTGGTCATTCAAGGTTTCCATGGTTTTGTCACACAGGGAACTGTTGGATTTGTCAATATTTGTTTGCACTTAGTTAACAAGCGATATGACCTTCAGCTCTTGGAAAAAGGAATTACAATATCTGTCATCAATACAGGTGGTTTCACAACTTTGACCACGATTCAACTCAATAAGATTATCACATGATTGGAAACCAAAAAAAATCACAACAAAACAACATTTTCAAATGTGTTTATTTTTTTAAATTTTGGATAGGAGATGAAGGATTATGCTCATTCACTTACACAGATTTACATGCACCTGCTTTTAAACACATCCACTTTAGTTATGTAACTATAACAATATTACATTAACATTATTACAAGCATGCTTGTGATGCCAATGTTGGCCACTAACAAATTTCCCTTGGTGTATCACAAGTCAGTTTCAACCCAGTTAACCCAGTAAACTCAAAGAAGTGTGTCAGCTCATCGACCCTCTTCTCACCCTCTGTGCTTATCTTTTCAGTATAATTGCTGGTTATCGTCAGTAAATTGCAGCAGTAGCAGTAAAGTTAGCTGATAAGAGTTCAAACAATTGTAAAGATAAAGTCAGGGCTTTTAAAAGCTGCTTTCAAAGGCATTGATGGTGGTGTTACAGTTTATGTAGGTTATTATTAGTAGTAGCTGGCAGTGGCTACCAGATATGCGGAAATATTCTCCATATTTTATTATACAGTGTCAGGTGTTATTACATAATTACATAAACCCAGTGGAACACTTTTGGGTGTGTACATAATATGTGGAATGGAATAACCTGTTACCTAGAAAATGCTTTGAAAATTTGTCTTTGATATGCAAGAATGACTGATAACCTAATATTCTTCAGTGAGGTCTTATGATGTATATAAATTATAATCTTCCCTATTTTTTACTTTTATCTAAGTCCATCCTTAAAAGTAATCATAAAAGTTGTATGCTTTTTTTTTTTCAGGCCACTTCCCTAACAAGGCCATGCCCTCAGCAGGTACCCTGCCCTGGGTACAAGGCATCATCTGTAACGCCAACAACCCCTGCTTCCGCAATCCCACCCCTGGAGAGAGTCCCGGGGTGGTGGGAAACTTCAACGATTCTATGTGAGTAACCCGTTTAAGTTTTCATAGTCTGTTTTGTGTAATTTTGCAGATACATTGTTCCGTTGTTTATCGGCATTTTAGTCCTGATTCTTTCATGAGATATATAATTTTCAAAATTGAGAAGTGATCCTTAGAGTCTTCTCAATGAATGAGAAATGGTGAGTCTGATTGTGTTTCTTGTCTCCCTTCAAACATTACCAGAATCTCCCGTCTGTTCACTGATGCCAAGAAGATCCTGTTGTACACTCAGAACGATAGGAGCTATGAAGGCTACAAGGGACTGCTGAGAGCCCTCAGGAAGCTGCAGAAGAACACTGCTCGTAAGGACATGCATTTGATTTTCTGCTTGTTTTGTGTTTTGTTGTATTTTCATTTTAACCAAAGGAAGCAATGGAATATGGTTGCAATGTAGGTTTAATCTTTTAGATTTAAATAATAAAGGCAGTGAGATCTGCCACTGTGTCTCAGTTAGTACAAAGTGAATGAACCATTAGTCATTGCAGATCATTAAATTAACCAAAAAACTGATTACTGATATCTCTTTGTGGTGTAGCAGCTGATGCAACTGATGTTAGCCCTGACTCTTATCACAGTCTGCCAGCCATGGTGGGGCCATCCCCCAGCGGCTCGAGGGTGTTGTACTTCTCTGTTATTATGTTGTTCGTGGTGGTATGAGACAGAAAAAAATTAAAACTGGGCACCACCCTGACAATCATTGTATGATCACAGCAAAGATTTAGTAGTTTGTCATCACTGGAATGTTGCCGCTTCCTGCCTACGAGGACCAGTCACATTCTGGCTGTTCAAGTAGTACAAGCTATGTAGCAAACTCTGCTTTCAGTTTTACCAATACTTTTAAACTTCAAAATTAGTGTTAAGATTTTTGGTGTAACATTTTCTGAAAAGAAAGAGAGAGACATTCATGATGATGACGTCATATAGCTGAGAAAGATCATCTCTCTAAAATAACATCTTGTTGATGACTGCACTGTGCTCGCTCAAAACAACCTGGAAATAGGAAAGTGGAATATGTTGAACTTTGCACTTAAATTACCTCCCTTGAATAGAAGTCACACATTGATGTGAGAAATATATATTTCTATGTCCTTTCAGCACCGATTAGAGCTTGGTGTGAGCAATCTCTGTTATTGCAGACAGCCGGGACAAAAAGAAAAAAAGGAAAAAATGTAATGGCACTATAAAAAAATACATTAATACTGTAGAAAAACAAGGATTATAATAAAGGGAAGAGCATTACAGGACAGAGTGCAGGAACAATAAACAGCAGTGACGCAACGACTGGCCTCTGTTAATTGCTAGAGTCTAATTAGACTGGCTGTTCTTTTGTTTGTTCCGTTAGTGTTGCTTTGCTATGGCAATGATTTCTTTCATACTCGTGATAATCACTCCATTTATTTTCTAAAAATAGCAGCGTATTGGCTTGATATCGCATGAGACCGTAATGTAAGGCTATATTGAGCAGAGCATCAGAAATTATGCAGCAAAGCAGAACAGTCAAGGTTTTTCTTGTTTAGACTACCGTCTGCTGTTAGCCCAGAGGTTTCAGTTTGTTATTATGCAATTATTCCTGCAGCATAGCATGGCTTGAAAAAGTTTTTTAATTGAAAAAAATCCTATTTTTACAGTTTCTCAGTCTTATTGTATGGCGGGTTGTATCTCTTCTCCTTTTGTGGTCTCCGTGTCTTTAGTATTCATTAGAAAGCAGTAACAGATCTTCATCTTATCTATTGTCTCTGGGTCATTACATTTTAATTGGACTAAGCATAGCCACAGATCTGCTTTTTTTTAAATACTATCTCTTTTATTATTTTAATACAGCTTCTGAGCATCTGTGCACTTCATTACAAGTGATTTCTAAATGCACAATAGTCTGCTCAATCCCTTATTCCCTTCTGTATTAATCCACTAGAGGGAATGCACTGATACAGTTCAGAGACAGTCATATATGATGCAGCAGGAGGCAAACAGAGCTGCTGCTGCTGCTGCTGCTGCTGCTGCTGCTGCTGCTGCTGCTGCTGCTGCTGCAGAGTGACGCTATAAGAATAACAGCCTGGATCAAAGAGCTGCGAGCAGAGACCCTCACGTGTTGGTTAATAATTCAGCAATTGATGGGGTCAGCGAATGAGATTTAAACTGATAGAGGTGGGGGACTGTTGACAAGAGAGATAAGGATTTTGCCTACAGGCGACTAGATAAATTGCTGTGGGTTTTTTTCTTCGTTGATCACGTTTTATGGATTTCTGCTGTATAAGATGGTACATAACAAGAACATAACAGATAGGTAAAAGAAAGACATCAGTTGACATATAAACATTTCGTATATTATATACTGTTGATCAATGTGCTGTGAATGTCAATTTTGAGCTTTTCTGATGTCTTATCTAAGCACTTGTCTCTTCTCACTGGAGAAGCTTAGGCCCCACACGTCTACTTCAACTCTTAGGGAAGTGAGGACCATTCAGAATATCATCCTGTTTAAAAAATGTCCTGATTAAGAAGGTGTGCAACTTAAACAGGCTCTCACCAGCAACTCACACACTGTCGAGCATAAACTGTCCAAGTTATTTTTCCTCTCTTCATGGAAAAAGTACTGAACAGTCCAGCCATCATGCAGCCATTTTGTGAGCTGATTTCACTGCTAATCTGAATTGGTACATTAGTTATTTTTAGTTGATCTACTGAGAAGTGCAACTAGTATTGAGGAAGGTTTGTGTTTGTGAGTCATATCGTGGTAGATTTGGGGAATATGTGGTTCCACCGAGATCATCCACAGCCTGTTTGTAGACTAGTTTGTCCAGTGATAACACTTGTTAAGGTGTGTGTGTTGTCAGCTTTGTTTAATTTAAGGATGACAGCATAGGCAGTGCCAGGAGCATGTACAGACTTGTAAGTGTTAATGTAGGGCTCGCCCTCGTATCATGCTGGCTCCATCATTGGAAAAAACACGCACAAACAAACAAACAGAGATAAGGCTTCTTACGTCTTGCGCTACTTCAAAAAACGTCTCAGTTTCTGATAACTCAGCGGATTTAGACCACTTAGGCGGTTCAAATAAAGACAGCACGCAGAGATAAAAACAAACAAGGAAATGATATGTGCACATACACACTAGCAAAGCAACTTTGCTGGCTAAACAAACTACTGCTAGACTTTCCATTTTATCAAGGCTGTAGTATCCACTCTGCTGTGTCCTCAAGGGGCCTGTGGGTACGACGCACCACGGGAGCTGTGACTTCCTACTGGGACACTGATTAGGCCTTATTAGTGTTCCCTGGTTGTTAACCTCTGAGAGTTGAGGTTACATACATGCACACACAGGCAGAGGTGCACAGTTACATTTGAATAGATCCATATGGACAACAGGAATGTACACGATGTGTGTGAAATACACACTCTAACTAATAGCATACACACTCTAGTGCAGACAGTAAGGGAGAGCGATAAGACACATGTGCCCCCTACGTACGCAGAAACATACTGTTCTCTTTCATATCCTCCCAGGGGATGTTCGGTTGAGTTGAGGCAAAGTGTTTCCTGTATGTGTGTGTCTGTGTGTGTCTCTCTGGTTGTCATCTAACAGATATATAAACAGAGAGAAGAAAAAGATTTACTGAAGATGAAGGGAAAGGAACAGCATATGGCAGGGAGTCGTAGTAGGAAGATATAAGTCAGGAAATCAAAATGATATTTATTAAGTTGTGAACAGACGAGGGGAGAGCACAGTAGGGTACATAAGTAAAATCGGCACAGCAATCATTCATTCTTTGGTAAATATTTTCATTCTAATAACAAGGCGGATAAAGAATGCATAAACCTCTTTGAGGTGAGAAATAATCAGTCAAGTCTTATGCGTCAAGCCAAGCAAACATAAACGCATGAAGTTACTCTGGCAGCCTGCGAGCTGCAAGACCGATTCCTGTTCTCGCTGCTTGGTTCCTCTATATTCTTGCTTTCAACTACAGCTAGTAAATAATGCAGAGAAACTGGGCAAAAGGGTGGCTCAGGGTACTGAAAAGTATGTGAAAGGTGAAGAAGGGGAACTTTAGGAGGTGAGAGAGTTTAAGGGAGAGGAGGCAGAATTTTGACCAAAGTGGAATGACCTGCAGTAACCTCAGCTGAGAAAAAAACTCAAAGCCGGGAAGAAGAGGGAACTGTATGTGCGTGTTTGTGTGTTCTCGTAACCACAACGCTGACTCCGGCCAGTTTCAGAAATGGTTTGACTTCTTTGGAATGCAGCAAAGTACAACAAGCTCTCAGAGTGCGGAGAAGACATACATTCATTCAGTGATTTATTTGTTATGGTCACATTTAATTTATCACTGAATGGTGTAATTTTCACTGGGTTGTCCAGTGGTATACATTAGTGAATTTTAAGACGAACTAAAAGATTTTGTGGGTTAACCGAGAATATGTGCCCAGATAGGTTTTATAACTTCTCTCACATAATCATGACATGAGATGGTAGTTTGCATGATGTAATTTTACTTTATATCATACTGGTAACTCTGCTGGTTATCTTGTTATTAATATTAGCTGCTAAATTAAGATGTTATTTTTTGTAATCAAAGAGAGTTTTTGCAATTCATAGTTGGCTGACTTATTTTGTCAATGTTTCTTTTCTTAGGTTTTAAGCTGAAGGACTTCTTGCGAGACAACGAGACCCTTTCACAATTTCTGCACCACAATGCATCACTTCCTCATCATGCGCTGAAACACATAGTGGAGGCCGATGTCAATCTGGAGAAGGTAAAATATTGGCTTTTTTATGATAACTGCACTCATCCATCCATTAGCTATAACATTTTTAGCATGTAGACGGTTAGAGGAGGCGGGAGCCTATCTCAGCTGACATTGGACAAGAGGCTCCATTCATATACATTGTATACCTCAACAAGTGATAATACACCACCAATAGGTTTGAAATTTTCTTAATCTGCTCCTATAGCCTCAGTACCAATCCCAGTTAGGTATCCAAATGTGTGCGGCCTCTTTGTTTTGCCATTTTCACATATGAAATAATCATACTCCCCTGGCCACAGCGCCTGTGCATAAATCCAATGACCTTGGCTCTGCAGCGTCTGTTGGGCCACAGGATTCTGCTGTGGCACAGCTAAGCCCTTAATACCCCCGAGAAAAATCACTGTGGGTGAGGGGTGGATGGGTGTGGAGGCTATTGGGCAGTGAGCCCTCTCCCATCTGTCTTTTCATTATATTTGTTTCTCACTATCCTAATATAATTGGGATCATTTGGATGGGTAGATGGATGTGTTTTTTCAGTTTTTCTTGCAACTCGATTAATTGATTTAGTTTTTCATGTATCTCACATCCCTTTTCTGTTATTGTTCCCCCCCTTGCTTTCAATTTCATTCCCCTGTTGCTGTGCATAAATTGTTTTTAGCTGACATGGTCATCTATTTCACAGCAACCCCCACGCAGATGTTAACATACACACACACACACACACACACACACACACACACACACACACACACACACACAGCTCCTCCGCTTACATTCAAATTAAGTTTATTCGTGTTACCTCACATCACATATATGGACTTGATTCAGTCACCCAGGTCCATCTCAAAAACAGCTCTCAGCCCAGCCCACCTCATCATCCCTGCTTTGCAGTTGGAGGGCTGGAGTCACATGACTGCTCCACTTCTATCCTCCCTTCCCCACATCTCTGCTCACGTGCAGGGACAGAAGCTCAAAGACGAATTCACGTTACACCATCTTATTCCGTTCAGCTCATCCCTCTTTCACCCGACATCTATTGATCGCTGAGCGTGATATCCATTAGGCCTGGAAGGTCATAGACAACATTACTTAAGGAGAGGAGAGAAAATGAAGGCATGCTTAATATTTCTGTCCCCTGTCTATATTATTTTACAGCAATGAGAAGCGTGAGCGCAAACAGACTGACGTAAGATTATGAAATTTCTCAAAGGAAAATTATGTTTTGAATTCTCTGTCTAGCGTTTAGTCTGATTCCCAATCCTCCAAACTGCTGCTGTAAGCCCTGATGTTTTTCCAATGAAAAGATTATCAGTTGTGACTGTGTGTGTGTGTGTGTGTGTTTCTGGTACAAAGTCTGATAGACATGATGGCATAACACAGAATGGTCAAGGACATTCAGAGGACAGTCAGTGAGCTCGCTCTCACAGAAACACACACATCTTGATTCTGTCAGAGAAAAATCGAGCCTCTGTCCAGTCCTTGAACGCCCAGATGTACCAGAAAGGGACATTTTGTTACTCCGCCTTCGTGGGTGCAGCTGCACGTCCTCTTCCAAACTTTTTCTTTTTTCAAAAAGGGAGGAAATGAAATTTTATTAAATAACAAAGATTATTAATAAGACGATATATTGTGACCAAGTGAGTTTCTTGGAATAGAGTCTGACTTGGAGTCCACTGCTTTTTCCTGAAGATGTCCTTGGCATGCCCCAGCACTGACATTCAGAACATTTCTTACCTCATGGTTGCTCAGTGATGTCTTTCTGGAAGCATCGATGTTTTGTTCTAATGCATAATGATCTCAAAAGCGTCAAAAACAACCACAAAGGGAGCTCTGAGTGGAAACACATGCTGGGTTTCTCACCACATAATAATGCAGTATCACTTGCAAATCTATTGAAACTGAAGCATTATGTCAAAATAATCATCCATGTCTTTGTACCTGCTGTGTTAAAGTGTTTTTATATTCCTGACAGGGATATAAAACTAATCGACTTATCATTTTGATGGTTACTTGGCTCTTTAGTTGTCTGTCATATGTTTCTTGATGGATTTTGTATATTGTCACTTTGTCAACTTGGAAAATGTTACCTCCTTCTCTGTCCTCTCATAGCATCTAACACACAGGTGCTTTTCATAATTCTTTGCTCTATCTGAATCTGTGTTTTTTTTTCTCTGTTTAGGTGCTCACGAAAGGTTTTGGCTTCCACCTCAGAGACCTCTGCAACACTACACCCCTGGAGGAGTTTGTCCACATTGCTGACCACAACGTGTCCCTTTTGACTCAAGAAATAATCTGCAAGTCCTCCAGCGATTGGCTGAACAAGGCCCAGAGCCACTTTCTATCCAACTTGGATTTCCTTAAACCAATTCGGGTGAGTTTATCCTTTGATCAGCCAGTTGTAGTTTTACATCGGATCTCATATTTCACAGTCAAACACAGCTACTAAATGAAAATGATTTTCTACAGTCAGCAGGGAGTCATATTATTTGAAAACACTACTGTCTCTACTGCCTTTACAGGTGGAAATATTTGCTCAAAATACATATATTGCTTTCAATAACTTGGATTCTTTACTTTGACAATCAAAGCATGAGGCACTGGCTGTGGAACTGCTAACTTGTGACAAGAGGAATCATTTTTATATCTCTAGCAGGGCATCACAATCAAAGTTAGACCCAGTATTTATCCATTTAAAGTAAATCCCTGATCCCTCAATTTTTTTTTGCTTATTACAAAATGTTTTCTGTATTCCTGTTTTCTTTACTTTCCTCCCTTCCCTGCTCAGAATTACCTCTCCTCTGCCTGCATGTTCCCGACTGTCCTGCCCCTTCCCATAAAACCTGTGACCTAAATGTGAATCACGATAGCAAGGGTGGCAAGAGGTGAACAAAACATTGTGCAATGCTAAACCTTAGAATGAGAAAAAAAGACAGGAAGAGAGACATCAAATGTCTGTTTAGAGATAAATCAAGCCAATAACCTTGAGCATAGCAGTGACAGTCTACAGAGTAAAAAAAGGTGCCGTCTTGTCTTGTTTCTCTCATCTGAGATAAGTTTCTGGTTAATTGTGGACCTCCTTCCTCCCAAAAACACTTGTTCCTTCAAAATTCTGTGTCTAAACTGCTAGATGTTGATGCAAGAGTGGAAATTTGTTCCAGCTGCAGCAAAATTGTGCAAAATGTGAACTCTTGCATAACTCTCCGTTCTCCTGTTTATCCCCTGCGTGTGTTTGTGTGTCGAACAGAAGAAGGTAGAGAAATTGTCAGGGGAAGAGAAAGCAGGACTAAACAGTGAGCAAATGAGAGAGAGAATGTACTAGAAAGCTGCAGTATCTTTCACTCTTCCTAGACGGCTGTTCTGTCTTCAGCGACACTTGTGCTTTATCAAATGTCAGACATTCCAGCAGCTGACAACTTAGTGTGACAGATGAGAACACAAACACACACACACACACACACACACACACACACACACACACACACACACACACACACACACAGAGGAGAACACACACAGTTTGACTGACGGGAACATAGGAGGTCAAAGTCACACAGACCTGTTGTTCTTTCTCAGTTCCCCTCTTTCCTCACCTTTGACCTCAGTGTTGTTCTTCTCCTTTCTCTCCTATCTCTCCTTCACCACAGCTTTCTTAACTCTCACCTTTCTCTTGACTGTGTGATGAGCTTTTTCCTGTCAATTATAGTTGCATGAGGGGAAAACACCTGAAAGGAAAACTAAACCTTTGGCGATGTTTCAAAATGAATACTGTAATGAATAAATAATGTAGATATTCAGGACAGAAATAACGTGAAAATGTGTTTTTTCCCCCTCCAGAATGCCTTGTTTGTGCACCCAAACTGGAAAATATTTGCAGCATAGTAATGATAATCCCTTTTCTATTTAACAGAGAGATGTGAAGTCAGACCCCAAAGTCGTTCAGGAAGTCTCAGCTGCAACCGACAATCTTCTGGGGAGCCTGGGAGCACTGGCCGTGGAGGTAAATAAACCAGACACCACCCACACGTGTTACAAGAGGGACAAACAAGATTTATGAAGTATTTGTTTCCAAAGGTCGGTCCACAGTTGCCATGTTTGTGAATAAAATCGATTTTTTACCAAGAATCAGGTCTTGGTGAAGTAATAATATATTTGTTGTACATGCGGGTTACATGTAGTAGTAGCACAAGCTGGGGCAGTTGGGGTCAGGGCCATATTGACAGTATGAACACACATATGTGTACATACAGTGATTCAGAGCTTTTTCTTGGAGTTTGGAATCATAGAAATCACATTCACTAACACGTGATTTTTCAAAAAGCTGTTTCTTTTCACATTTAGCCACTTATACTGACACAGTATGTAGCAAATTATAGTCTAAATTATAAATGTTCTGCCAAAAATACATCTTTCTGAAGCTTAAAAAATATATAGGCTGTGCGAAATATTCCTCTAGGTGGTAGCACAAAAGCCTTACTCAGCCACAAGCCAGGTGCGTTGTATTCACCGATGCGCATACACCTAAATAAACACTATAGGATGACATGCACAAACACACTCACACACGCACACATTCACGTGCCTGCCTGAGCTAATGTAACTTCAGTATGAGTTGTTGGAATGTTGTGAGAAAGGGGAGAAGCAGCAGTCGGTGGTGCGCACACAAACACAACACAACCCCCTTTTCTCTCAGGCTCCTGCACTGCTGAGTTGGCAAAACATAAAGACACAACTGTTGGTACAAGTGTGTGTGTGATTGTGTGTGTCTGTGTGTGTTTTAAAGTGTGTGATAGCGTTTCCTGTCTAAGCAGCTGTAAGAACATTGATGAACTGGTCTTTTCTTCTGTCCTCATCCGCTAATGTTACTTCAGCAGTCATTTTTATCCCCTTCCCACCAAACCCAGTTCTCCTTTGCTCAGCACTGTGTCAAAGTGCAATGATTAACAAACATGAAATCATAAAGAATAATAACAGACCAAGAAAAACGGAAGAATGTTAACCAAAATCATTCTTGCACAACTTCCTCCAGAATTGCGCCATTTTGTTGGTTAATTTTTGATCCGCGTCTTGTTGATTTGCCATACTTTTGTGGAGACATTGTGTTTATTTTAGGCTGCTGATAGCTCAGGTATGACAAGCCAACACACTTTGGCATACATTCATTTTGGCAAAGATCATCCATTTCAGCACTGATTATTTAGTTTTTAACAGAAATCATTCTTGAGTATTTTTCTATTTGAAGCAGATTATATGGTTTTGCTTAGCTGGCTGATAGATGAGGTATGTGGCCGGCAGAATGGAGAAATGCACCCATGTAACCTCTATTTCCTAACCAGTAATCATCTGCAGCCTGTGTTTCAATCCAGGGCTTATCACTGTTGGAAGGCAGAAAGAACTACAAGCTTAATGTATTTTCAGAATGTCTTTTCAGGAGTCAAGAAAAGTCCATATTCACATTGTCAGCCAATGTGACAAGCCACGGGGAAATTACGCATTTTCTGAATATGCAAAAACATAGCACATATATAGCATAGCAATCTATATTAAGCATGGTTGCTTTTCACTTTTTCTCACAGGATGTAATTTATAAGTATTTCAAGTAAAAAGCAGTCTACAAAATAGTTGCATTAGAAACGAGGGAAATCAGCCTTCCCCGTTTAAAAAAATGAGATGTTCATACTCAGTACTAAATGACTAGGAGGTTGTTTTTTGGTGCAGCATTAAATTAAGTTAATCTATGCTGTGGACTGTTTACCCTAAGCTTTCTCTGTAAGTGTTGCGTGTTGATAAGGATTAGTTATGAGCCTGGCTTTATGGAGGAACGAACCAAAATGATTATTAACCATGTTGATCAACCTGCATCTCATAGCTACATGGAAAATGATCCTTGCAAATCAATCTTCATTGTCAGAATATGATAAGTTGCTGATGATAGAATATTCTTCAGTAGTTTCTCAGTTAACACCCAAATGTCTTGTCGTTAATTTCTAATTACTTACAGTATTCCTCTTAACCTTTTTCTCAGCTTGTAAGTAGATTATTTCATTTAGCTCAGGAGGCTGGCAGTGCAGAGATTTTAACACCAGTAATCTGGATTCCTTGTTGTTCTCAGACTGTTACTGAAGCCTTCATTATGATTGATGGTAACTGCAGAAAAGGGGATCATTAATGTCCTTTTTTCTTTAGAAGTCTGGCAAATTCATCCTTTTGATTCATTTTTAATTTCAATCAGTATACATCTTGGAAGAATTAGTGACATCTCTATATCTTTTATGTATTGCTTGCCCTAAGTGGTTGCTTAGCAAAGCAATAGGGAGCATATGAATAACCTCCAGTAGCCTCGACTCTAAAACTTGATCACTGGTCTGTCGTGTGGAGAAATCTGCCTGATATCTGAACGAAAGCTCAATTAGATTTTGTAAATGCAGCTGAACCTCTTACACATTAAGTTCACATGGTCAGAGCATTAAGATATTTTAACTCAACTAGTCAGTAATATTCTCAATTGTCTCACAATAAATTATGTTTTTAAATAGGTCTATTTTGTTACAGAGATCAAGTTTCTAGTAACTTCCATCCAAACAATTTCTTCTCTAAAGTCTTGGAAAATACAGGCCACAACCTGATAAAATGTAACGTACTTTAATTTGTGATTTCAAGTTAACAATTAATTTATGATTGGCCCTGGAGCTGTTCTGGTCTAAATACCTGTGTGCTGAGGCAGAAACTTGAACTTTAGTAACCTCAGACTGGCTCCGCTGTGAGGTTACTCTAGGACGATCCTCTTCTGCACTGTTGTGTGTGTGTGTGCACCTACTTGCGAGTGTGTGTGCGTGTATTACTCACCTAGTCACCCAAGTTAACATGGGCATTAGCCCACTAGGGAAATGACACATTTACTCAGTCACACAAGCAAATACCCCTTCGCACAGACCTACATACGAAAGTTTGGCAGGCAGAGTTGCTTGCGCGCACACACAAAAATACTTTAGAAGACAGTAGTGTGTCTGTGTGTGTGTTCAAGCATTTGACACCAAAACAGGAGAAAAAAAAAAGGAGGTTGAGGTTGTTGTCAGTCATTGCTTTGTTTACGCAGCTACTGTAGCCTCGGGCGATGAAATGATGAAGACTCTTTTGCACAGCACATATGTAACACACACGCATGCACAGCGTGAGACCTTTTAATGCTTAAATGCACACTGACTGCCACACAAGAAAACCACCTACACAAAGACCCACATGTGCACACAGACAAACACAACACGCACACACATACACACACATAGAAATTATCAAACCCAGTACTTTGTGCATGAAAGAACAGGAAAGCATGTGACAGTTTGATGTGGCTGCAGGCTCAGCTGCAAAATAACCACGAACAGAACGATCTCAGAGAGCGTCTGTGATCTGAGACACAACAGTTCATCTAGTCTCACCTTCTCTTTGCTGGAAAACAGTGTTGAATTTTTTGGTCAGAATAAGAATTAGATGCTTTAAACTGGACAACAGTTAATTTGAAATGATGCGGATGACAGCTTTCTGAAACAGCCACGCATATCATGTCAGGATCTTCTGTGTGTTTGTGCTTCATCTGGCCAGTATGTGTTTGTATGCATGCGTTGTTTGTATCAGTAACAGTTGTCAGTATAATAGCGCTCTACTTGCGGAGCCTGCGGAGGTTTGCCTATTAGGAGAACGACCGATAGTAACCTCTCTTTGTTCTCATGCCGTTTACTGCTTTCTGTGCTCATTTCCACCTCCTGCTTCACTGCAACCTTGCGTGCATTCTTTTTTCTGTCTTTGTCGCTCTGTTTTGTCATCTATCGGGGATCACCTCAGATTTTCACTCTATTTGATCAGGAAAACATCATCTGACTTCCTCTTACACCCTTTACACTTAATGCCTGAGCTTATTTTAAGCCCAGGTACCCTCCCTTTCATCACACTTAGGAAACAAAGCCTCCCCTCAACTTCCATCTTTTCTTTGTTTTACTTACACACAACCTAAAGCCCTCCTCTCAGTTGTTCCCTGTCACGAGGTGATGACATAATTTTGGAGACATTAACGGGAAACTTGTGGCGACTTGTTTCTTGACCGATAGTAACCTCTGTGAGAACCAGAATGAACTCCCTTCAGCCTGATGTAACAATGCACATGACTGTTGACACAATGGCACAATGTGTCCGGTTTATGTGGAGACCAGAGGAATATTACAAAAAAACAAATTGTTTTGTAACTGTGATGAACAGTCACAGAATATTATGTTACAGTTTGTGCCAGCGTCTAGCAATGTTTCATTTTAAGTTAAATGTCACACGAAAATGATTCAAATACAAAGTCTGTTTCTTCTTAAATGGGTAGACATTAAAATGATACTCGAAACAGCAGGAAAACTAACATTATTTTAATTGTTTTATCCTCAAACAAGCAGACCTTTTGAAGTACAATGTCTCAATGGAGACATAACTTTTTTGTTTAATTAATAAAAAAAGCTACGTGGTCAGTCATAATTGGGCTTTTACCCTTTATTTCTGACATTTCTAACAGGACTGAACTATAACAGGATAATTGTAACCAAGGAGCAAATTACATATTATATGTTATCTGACCTCTGCTCTAGATAAAAATGCAAAACTTCCCCCCCATCCCCCTAACACACACTCACACACACTCACAGACACACAGAGGGTGAATGATAGGACTGGGAACAGCAGTTAAATTTATCTTAGTCACGCAGACGGCTAAGTGCTAAGTGTCTCCACCCCGCAGTGCAACACTCGACTTCCTTGTCCAGAATACCACTCATAGTGCAGGTGATAACCTTTAATATCTTCAAACCTACAGACGCACACACAGACACACAAAAGGTTAATAAAAGCTGCTTCCGTTGTGACGAATGATATCCTCTCAAATGTGGATGCAGGCATATCGTTTCAGCTCTCACATTACAATGCAAGACATTTAAGATTCCCTGAGGTGAGAAACATGTACAGATAAAGTTTGAGCACAGATGTGGTGACAGATATGACATATAGTACATTAAGCAAACTCATGAACAGTACAGAGAGACCTCGTTTTGTTGCTGGAAGCTGTTAACATGAAGGACAGATTTCACAGATGTGCATTTATATAGTTACCAGACTGAAACCATTTTTTTCTGAATTTTAACTCATCTTTAACTCATTTTTGTGTGCATATGTACATGTCTGGAAATTGTGTCTGAGTGCATTTGTATCCCCCTAGCTTCCAGCCTCCCATCAATCATCATCATGCTAACATTTCGCTGCCTGTCTCTCCCTTACAGCTTGCCAATATGAATAGTTGGAAGGATATGCGAAAGGAGATCCTGTATCTGACTGCAAATGCCACAGGGTCTCCAAATCAGATGTACCAGGCCGTGTCACGTATCGTCTGTGGGCACCCGGAGGGAGGCGGCCTCAAAATCAAGTCTCTGAACTGGTATGAAGACAATAACTACAAGGCCCTGTTTGGAAACCACGGCAATGATAGTGACAGTGAACCCCTCTCCACTTATGACAACTCTTCCAGTAAGTGTCCACCTACGTACAACAACTTTATTTGATTTTACATTAATCAGAGTCATTCTTTACAGATCCATTCATGCACTTGAGGAGGCAGGCAAGATTCAATCCTCAAAATATCTCTGTGTTAATTTTCTAGCTCCCTATTGCAACAACATGATGAGGAGCCTGGAGTCCAGCCCTATTTCCAGGATGATCTGGCGAGCCCTGAAGCCTCTTCTCATGGGGAAGATCCTGTACACCCCAGATACTCCTGCAACACAGAGGATCATCCATGAGGTACAAGAGGCTTCACATATCCCAAAATTACCTTGCCAGAATCATGTATGATGCATTAAATGAGACTGAGCAACTGCGTGTTTTCCAGGTGAATAAGACCTTCCAGGAGCTGGGCGTGCTGAGGGATCTCGGAGGGATGTGGGAGGAAATGAGGCCCAAAGTGTGGAGCTTCATGGAGAACAGCGAGGAAATGGATTTGGTCAGGGTGAGTGGGTGCACTGACATTATTCTTGTACGGACTTCAACACCGTGTCCTGTTTACATAAGAGGTTTACATGAGGGTATCTTTTACATATTTCTCAGCGTGATGAAAGTACATGGCGCTGTGGAGAAAGAGGACTAAGATAGTGAAAAATTAGTTTTTCACTGTCTTATGTCTGCTACGGTGAACATGAAAGAGACAAATTTCAGAGACTACAAATACAAAACTTATAGAGGAATTATCAGCACTTTTTAAAAAATGTGCATCTGGCAGCCATTTGAAAGCAAAGTGTTGGTTTTCTTCCACAGAGGTCGACTTGCTTTGCCCTGATTAATGGGTGTAAAATTATAGATTTCCTTACTGGAATAATCAATGTTATCAAGCAAAAATGCCTCTATCAGAAGACATGTAGTTCACAACATGGCTGTTCATTGCTGGAAATGTGTTTTTGCCACCTCTTCCTCTTTTCCTGTGTAAATTGCATAAGCACTACCTCCACCTAGTGGTAAAAAGTAATGCTGTGAAATTACTTATATTTACTGAGACTATTTTGTTTAGAAGGAGTCATGGACCTCTGAAGAACCATTATCTGCATTTTGAATTGAATTACCAGTCTCTGTCAATGATAAATCTTCATTTAAAGCTATTAGGAGTATTTTCTGTTTTATGCAAAAAATTTTAATTCAGGATCTGTTCAATTGTGTTTTGGGCTTGATTGTCTAAATGGATTTGCATTTGAAGAGTTAGATGGCTGTCACTACTGTTTTCGCTTCTGTCTATCGTGAAATTGGTTAATCAGTGTGGAAACAGGAAAATGGTTGGACATAACAGAGATAATGAATTCGAGAAGACTCTTGTATAAGGGTCTCAGAAATCAAATGAACAAGAAAATAGGTCACAAGCCATGCAACGATTCACACAAACACGCACACAGACCACAGCACAAAGAAAGGTCACTAGACTGAACAGGCTTAAAGGCACACAGTGATTATTCAATAGTTTATTTTTTACTGTTGCTTGACATAGTTTTTACAGCACAAGCAGAAAAGGTTAAGACGGATTTTTAAGAAAGAAAGTAACTCTGAGCCAGCTGTAAATGTTGTGTGTTCTGTTTGTCTGCATCCTCTCTGTTTTCAGTTTTCTTTATCCTAACAGGGAATGATACATTGACTCTTTATAAATCTTTGTTTTTGCAGACCCTGCTCCAGAATAATGCCAGCGCTGCATTCTTTAACGCCCAGCTCAGTGGGACTGAGTGGCGCGTGTCAGACGTGGCAAAATTCCTGTCAAAGGTTTCAGAGGACCAGAGACCTGCAGGATCAGCCTACACCTGGAGAGAAGTCTTCAACGAGACCGACCAGGCCATACAGACTATTTCACGCTTCATGGAGGTTAGTGTGTTAGTAGAAGATGTAGGATGTATCACCAGAATCACAACACAAACAGAGTCATACAGATCACCGCTAATAATTTCCGGGTAGAAATGTAGAGCATGATATGTTGTTTTCACATGACTCATTCATTCTCCGTATTCAGGAGAGTCAAAATTATATTACTGGGTGTTCATGTTTTCCAGGACATTGCCAATAAACCCACATCCATATGGGTCTAAAGTTGTGCCTGTAAAATAGCTGTTAGCCTCTTTCTAAAGACAAGATGCTGAAACAAACAAGTGGGGAAATAGGTTAAATACCAGTTGCCCTTTGAGGTCATTGCATTACGACATCTTCATGTATCTTCCATTGTTCATTAATGTGTTTGGAAGTACTTTTAGATCCGGGCATGGCTATTTAAAGCTTTCAAATCAAATGTTCTTTCCTATTACTTCCTTTATCAAATCACATCATGGCCATGATGAGTGTGTCACAGCCGTTTACTTGGTCAGTAGGCCAGAGCCGAGCCCTGGCAATGAACAGCTGCCCCTCATCTTCCTGCCAAATGTTAATCAATTTTATTCCATTGTGCATTGTTGTTTTATTTATGTGTCAGGGAATTTCTCCATTGAGTTGTCTATAAAATATACATCATGGTTCAGACATAAATATGATCTAATAGCTTTGAGATGTACCTCTAATATATTTTAATGATCAGACAAACTAAATAAATTATGTTGTTTTCCATTCCTTATACTGATGACACAGACAGTTGATGATAAACGGATGATCTTCTAACTGTAACAGATCATTGTAATGTTTCCCTCATGACCTCAGCCTCACTTTAGTCTCCTCTTTCGTCTTACCACTGTGGATAATGTAATGAAACGAGCATATCAATAGAAGAGAGAGACTGTTAAACCATTAGTTGACTTCACTGTGAAATTTCTTTGACTAATGTTTAGCAACACTGCAAACAAACCCACTGACCCACTGACTTTGTTTCCTCCTTTAAGAAGATCATATAATGAGAGTAAAATGGTTTTTCTCACTCGGAAAACTATGTCAAGGCCTTATACGGCCATAAACATCTGTCATGCCTATAGCATTAACAGTGCTTATGCTGTATTTCTTAGTATGCTTTCTCAACTTGCTGGTTTTTGCAGCCTTGGTATGAGAGGATGAGGTTCAAGTCCGCTTGTGCAAATATGCAAGAGGTTAATCTGCAGGAGGTCTTGGCAAATCAGCTAATCAACTCTGATGTGGTTACTCAGTGTGCACTCAAGGCACATGAGTTTGTGAAATAGGGTATAAAGTTCGTAGTTGTCCACTTCTGAATTATATTAACTATGAGAAGCCCTGTGATTGTTTGAGCAGGAATTGCACAAGTCAAGTTTGATAGTTTCAAAATAAACAATCACACCATTACCAAGATTTTAAGTAGCTCTTGTTCAGAAGAGCTTATATTGGAATAAGTAAGCTCTTTAATGACTTTCAACTCTTGTGGGTGTGAATTATGTTTCTATAAAAACCTCATACTACTTGCTTGTTTTCTTTCTCCATGTTCATCTTTAACTGGGCGACACTTTGTTTTCACATGCCATTTACATCATACAATGCGAAAGTACTTTCCTTTCTAATTAAAACTGCCTCTCCTTCAGTGTGTGAACCTGGACAAGCTCGAGCCAGTAGCTAATGAGGAACGACTGGTCAACAAATCCATGGGTCTCCTGGATAACCAGAAGTTCTGGGCTGGAATCGTGTTTCCCGACATCGGCCACACCAGCAGTGCCGACTTGCCACCCAATGTCAACTACAAAATACGCATGGACATTGATAATGTGGAGAGGACAAACAAGATTAAAGATGGGTAAGCAGTTGTTGTCACCAAACGATTTTTTAAAATGTAGTTATTTTGTATTTATGATCTTATTGATTTTCATCTTGATTTGCAGCTATTGGGATCCTGGTCCCAGGGCAGACCCCTTTGAGGATCTTCGGTATATCTGGGGTGGATTTTCTTACCTGCAGGACGTCATTGAGCAAGGAATCATCAGAGCTGTCACTGGCACCAAAGAGAAGACAGGAATCTACATTCAGCAGATGCCCTACCCCTGCTATGTTGATGATATGTAAGTGAATGCTGTGGAAAATAAAAAAAAATAAAAAAAAATCTTTTGTTTTTGAGGATTTGTGGCTAACTTTTAATGCAATTCTTCACAGTTTCCTGCGAGTGATGAGTCGGTCAATGCCTCTCTTCATGACCTTGGCGTGGATGTACTCAGTTGCTATCATCATCAAGGGTGTGGTTTATGAGAAGGAGGCACGACTCAAGGAGACTATGAGGATCATGGGACTGAACAACGGCATCCTGTGGCTGAGCTGGTTCATCAGCAGTCTAATCCCACTGCTGATCAGTGCAGGCTTGTTGGTGATGTTATTAAAGGTTGGTGTTGTCACAGACACGCGCACCTACAGTATGTGTGCACACCGAGTTTGTCATCATGCTGGAATGTCTAGACAAGTAAATATACTCATACTGATCAATGATGTTGTTTTATTCAGCATTTAACTTAATAGTGGCTCAGTGTTTTCCATGATGTCCAGAAATTCAATTAAATGGTGAAAAACAAGTGATATCATTCTGTTTCTGTTTCTCTCTCTTTCTTCTCAGATGGGAAACCTGCTGCCTTACAGTGACCCAGGCGTTGTGTTTCTTTTCCTGGGATCCTTCGGCGTTGTGACCATCATGCAGTGTTTTCTCATTAGCACCCTGTTTTCTCGTGCCAACTTGGCAGCGGCCTGTGGTGGCATCATATACTTCACTCTATACCTGCCCTATGTGCTGTGTGTTGCCTGGCAAGACTACGTGGGCTTTGGAGCAAAAGTTGTAGTGGTGTGTGAAAAAAAACATTAATATATATATATATATATATGATTTCATACATGCATACACAGTATTTTGTGTTGACTGTTCCTCACATCTATGTCTAGAGATCTCATCTTATAAATATCGCATGCATCAACCAGCTGTGTTTTCTATCCCTAAACTCTGTATCCTCTTTTCCTCTCTCAGAGTCTGCTGTCTCCTGTGGCTTTCGGCTTTGGATGTGAGTACTTTGCCCTGTTTGAGGAGCAAGGAGTGGGGATCCAGTGGTCAAACTTGCTTGCCAGCCCTCTGGAGGAGGACAGCTACAACCTGACCACCTCCATCTGCCTCATGTTGTTTGATGCTTTGTTGTACGGAGTAATGACCTGGTACATTGAAGCCGTATTCCCTGGTGAGTCACACAAAAAGTGGGGGTATTTTTCCTTGAAATATCCAAATTACGCATGCAATGAAAAATTGTGCATGAGAATTTTTTACAAAGCAATTGCTTCTATTACAGGTCAGTATGGGATCCCCAGGCCTTGGTATTTCCCTTTCACTAAGACATACTGGTGTGGAGAGAAAGAGAACACCAACCTCTCCACCCCTCTGTCAAAGAAGGGCAACGCTGAAGGTACTAATCATGATTATTATTAGTATTTTAATATATAACATGACTGAACATTTGTCATAAGATTAAAGTGAAGATATTTCTTGCATACCATAGCTTATGTCATTGATAAAATTATGTTGTTTTTATCTTATCCCAAGCTGTCTGCATCGAGGAAGAGCCAAGCCACATTGATCCAGGTGTTTACATCAAGAACCTGGTGAAGGTCTACAGCCACGGAAACAAGCTGGCTGTGGACGGACTGTCTCTGAGATTCTACGAAGGACAGATCACGTCCTTCCTTGGCCACAACGGAGCCGGAAAGACCACAACTATGTAAGATAGCACACACATTATCTACAGTACTCTTAACTTTAACTGAGCTGAGAAACCAGTTTGAGGATTCTAAAATCTACCCAGCTGAAATGGTGATTGTTGTTGTGTTCCTGCCTGTTTTTTTGATAGGTCAATCCTTACTGGTTTGTTCCCACCCACCTCTGGAACTGCCTACATCCTCGGCAAGGACATCCGCTCTGAACTCAGCACCATCCGACAGAATCTGGGCGTATGCCCCCAACACAATGTGCTTTTCAGCATGTACGTGTACAACATCATGGTCTGAATTTTTTTGCGCACTTTCAGCCTCTTGTGCTTTTCTAATTGTGAGATTTGCTGTAATCCAGGTTGACAGTAGAGGAACACATCTGGTTCTACGGCCGCCTGAAGGGGCTGCCAGAGGAGAAGGTGAAGGCCGAGATGGAACAAATTGTGAATGATGTCGGACTGCCTCACAAACGACACTCTCGCACAAGCACCCTGTCCGGTCAGTTTTGTATTTTCAGTTTTTAACTTTCCTTTACTTCACAATTAATATTAGGTATGCAACACACTGGAAAGTTACATATAGATTTTATTTTTTGAAACATCTTTCTGATTTTTTCTTTTTCTTCTCTTTTCAGGTGGGATGCAGAGGAAGCTGTCAGTGGCCTTGGCTTTTGTTGGAGGCTCAAAGGTTGTGATTCTGGATGAACCTACTGCTGGTGTCGATCCCTACGCTCGCAGGGGGATCTGGGACCTGCTGCTCAAATACAGACAAGGTAAACAAAGCTAATATTAGCTTCTTCCTACAGTTTTTTTTTTCATTTCACTGTTTTACACATGCAGCTTTTGTAGTTACATATTTGAAGTTAAGGTTTTTAATTAAAGGAAAGGCAAATTCATTTGTTTGTCCCTCTCTCAGGTCGCACCATCATCCTGTCCACTCATCACATGGACGAGGCCGACATCCTGGGTGACCGAATCGCCATTATCTCCCATGGCAAACTGTGCTGTGTGGGCTCATCACTCTTCCTGAAAACCCAACTGGGAACAGGCTACTACCTGACACTGGTCAAGAGAGACTATGACTTGACACTGCAGTCCTGCAGGAATTCTGCCAGCACAGTCTCCTACATCAAGAAAACCGAGAAGGTGAGAGAAATGTAACCGGGAATATTATACAAGTGTTTCACAGAGAAAGGATGAAAATAAAGAAGCTGTCTTGCTCTCTTTCTGTGTTATTAATAGCTGTGAAAACAACATTATCATGTTTCATTCTTGAATTATGTTAAAAATATGGTAGATGTACAATGAAAAAATATTTTTTGTAGTGACAGATGTTTTGAGTCTTTTTCTTTCTTCTTAGCTGTTTACCTTCTATGTGTCTTGTTCAGGAGGACAGTGTATCAGAGAGCAGCTCAGATGCTGGCCTTGGCAGCGAACCAGAAAGTGAAACCACCACTATTGGTAAGAACTGACAGTAACCTGGCTGCCTTACTTATAAAATTAAACCCACCTTATCAGCATGAACCGAGAAAGAATGTTGCATAATCTCTGCTGAAATGTAAAATTAGCCCAGTGAGGCTTAAAAGATAATTATGTAAACTGTTCCCTGTTACCAACCTTTCACTCTGTCTGCTCATTCTTTCCTACAGATGTCTCCCTCATCTCCAACGTGATTTTCAAACACGTCCCAGAGGCTCGCCTGGTGGAGGATCTCGGCCATGAACTCACTTACGTCCTGCCCTACCAGTCTGCTAAAGATGGAGCTTTTGTGGAGCTCTTCCACGAGCTTGATGACCGACTCACTGACCTCGGAATATCAAGTTATGGAATATCTGATACCACCCTGGAGGAGGTAAGGAGTACTGAAGAGCTGCCTGACCTTTTATGTGTGGTTAAATTTGACTGTAATAATAAACATGATCATAAATAGAATGAAACCGATGTACGAATTATGTTTCATTAACTGTTTATATCCGTCTGTAACCATCTGTTTTCAGCTTAGTCAGTGTTTTAACATTATGCCTTCCAATTCTGCAGATTTTCCTGAAAGTGGCTGAGGACAGCGGAGTGGATTCTGTTGAGCTTTCAGGTGAGATTTCTGAAGTATTTTCTCGTGCATTCACAGCATTTGCATGCCTAACATTTTGTATGTAAACAGCAGACATGAAACTCATAGTTTAAATTAACACACTGACTCTCCTATTGCTGCAGATGGAGTTGTACCAACCAGGACTCGTCGTCGTCATGCATTTGGAGACCACCAGAGCTGCCTGAAGCCCTTCACTGAGGATGACTTTGACTTCAATGACTCTGAAGGTGATCCAGGTAGAGATACACCATCCAGCACGCACTGGAATGGTAGAAGTAGGGTTGTTGCTGTCAGTCATATGATCTTTCACTCTGTATTTGTACCTAAAATGTTGAGTAAAAAACTGATCTGTGTTACAAAACATCAAAATCCGTGGCTTTGTGTTAGTTAAATTGAAGTTTCATTCATTTTTAGTACTATTACAAAATAGGACACAAAACAACCACGTTGCAAGTTTGCTAATATGTACCGTGCTGTCTCTGTCCAGAATCCCGTGAGACTGACTGGCTCAGTGGAACAGATGGCAAAGGTTCATATCAGGTCAAAGGCTGGAGTCTGAAGAGACAGCAGTTTGTTGCACTACTCTGGAAACGATTCCTCTACGCTCGGCGCTCCAGGAAAGGCTTCTTTGCTCAGGTACACGGATGTTGATTTCATATGCACAGATTATAAACATAGCGGTAGCATCAATAGTCTTTTGTTTTGCATCAATCATACAGAGTTTTCAGATGACTGCAACCTTTTTGCAAAGAAGTAATAATTCTGAGGCGTGTCTGTATTTAAGTATGTTAGTTGTAACAAATTTTCATGATGGTGTTTTTCAGATTGTTCTTCCAGCGGTGTTTGTGTGCATTGCTCTGGTGTTCAGCCTGATTGTTCCTCCATTTGGAAAGTACCCCAGTCTGGCTCTAGATCCCAGCATGTATGGAGAACAGTTTACCTTCATCAGGTAAGATAACTTTCTCTCTGTCTGGAAAAATAGGAATTTTCTACTTCATCTCTAATTGTTGTGCAGAAAAAAAAGCTTTTTTTGCCTTTATCCTAACAGTCTGTTAAATCAGTTTTTAACTTTCAGTTTACCTCAATCGAATCTCTCTCTTTCATGGCAAGCAAAAAAAAGGAACAAGTTGCAGATTTTGTAGATGGAAATAGCACATTTATTTAAAAAATGTGCCATTTCCATCTACAAAATCTGCAACTCATTAAAGATGTAAAAGATTACCTAACTGTGCTAAGGTTTTCATGCAGCCTCACTCTGCGCAGTGAGCACGTGCTGACATGTGCACTGAACACAGCTGTTAGAGAAATTTATCTTAAGTGCTGTGAAATAACTGGTTTTAAAAGAGTGGTGGTGTCATAAATTTTGTTTAAAGCCATAGTTAATGTCAATGTCTCTGCATCTTATTATTAATTCTGACTCATTGTTTAACAGTCTAGACAGCCAATATTAGCTATGTCTTTCTAAAGGCAATGGGTTCTCTTGTGTCTTTGTAGTAATGACATACCTGAAGACCCTCACAACAACAAACTACTGGGAGCTCTGACAGAAGATCCAGGCTTTGGGACACGTTGCATGGAAGGAGAACCTTTACCGTGAGTTCTGAGATAAAAAATTAACTTACATTTACAGTACGAAACTAAAAAATCTATAGATCTACAGTAGATTATTACATTCAGCTAAATTTTTTGAATAATGCCAATATTGTAGTCTATGCACATACATAAAATGAATATTTAGATTTCAATATATACTCTTCTCTGTCTGTGTTTCAGGGACACTCCCTGTACTGCTGTTCAGGACGAGTGGTCGGTCCCAGAAGTCTCTCAAAGTGTAAAGGACATGTTCGACAAAGGCAACTGGAGCATGGAGAATCCTTCTCCCCTGTGTGAGTGCAGCTGCGGAGGGCGAAAGAGGATGCTGCCCGAGTGTCCAGCTGGAGCTGGAGGACTTCCACCACCACAGGTGAGCGAAGACAAACAGAATCGAAACCTAAATACAATTTATAAGTGAATCTACTAAATAAGGGGTATTGGCTACACAAACCAACACAAGTTAATTAACTCTTTGGTCTGTTGTTGTATCCAGATGAAGATCAGTGACAAAGACACTCTGCAGAATCTGACTGGCAGAAATGTTTCAGACTATTTGGTGAAAACCTACGCTCAGATCATCGGCAAGAGGTAACACTCATGTAAAATGTTTTTTTCCTTTACCCTGCTTTTATATTTGTCATTTGAAATCTTCTTATTCATTCATTAAGCATTGAGTAATTTATTTTTTCTCTCCTACAGCCTGAAGAACAAGATTTGGGTCAATGAGTTCAGGTACATTATCAGACATAATGCATGTGTAGTTAATATCGATAATTTTGATTGGAGTGCTTCTCTGCTGCGTCCTTCACTGATGTTAAAATGACTGTACTCTGTAACAGATACGGTGGATTCTCACTGGGCGCCAGGAGTTCTCAGTATTTGTCTCATAAAGATGAAATTGATGATGCGATTGCTCAGCTGAGGAGACGCTTCCGTCTTGACAGAGTAAGATCCCGTTACATTGTTATGATACATACTGCAATAAAGTGGTCCACAGAAGCTTTTCACACAATAAAATGTGATAAAATGCCTACTGTGGTTTAAGTAAGTCAGGGTAAAAAGACACATACAGGGACTTTACATATCTGTTTTGTATATAAACACAACCATAGTAAACAGAGACTTGATTTATTACTGCAAGTCTGAACAGTGTCAGTTTACCCATGTGCTAAAGAAGCCTCTTTCTCTCTCTGTCTTTCTCCTCTTTCTGTTTCGCTCATCCTCCAGGGAACTGCAGCAGATCGTTTCTTTCGCAGTCTCTCCAGTTTTATCCAAGGATTGGACACCAAGAATAACGTCAAGGTTAGCGCACACACACACACACACATACAGACTCTGGTTATACAACAGCACGTGGCTCTGTAGGTTACCATCGTCTCCCTGAACTATTCCCTCAACATTGACCCTGTTAAACCCACAATATGGACACAATATGCTTCACTCACTGGATTCATTTTGTGTATTTTGATATGATTAATTGATTAACTGATTTCTGCTTTGTTACATATAATAAACTTTAACAAATTCAACTTGACACAGTCACAGTCACTTGATACAATCATTGCTCTATGTATTTTTAATATTAATTACCTACACAAACCATATGTTTATCTTTATTAATCTTTATTCAGTTGGCTGTTCAGCAGAACCTAGAAATATGCCTCAGTTGTAACACAAAAACAATTAAAAATGCATGAGAATGTTGAAACTTTGCTTTTGAAATTCTACTTTGAATTCAGGAAAGAAAAATAAGGACTAAAGAGAGGGACAGAGTAGTGAGGAAAACATATACAACAGCTGGATAGCTCAGTGACTAACACTAAATTTATATGTGATACCTCACAAATGCAAAAACTTTACTCTCTTACAGGTTGTTTTTAAGCTACTAGTTTACTTATAGGATGCTCTGTTTATCCTCTGATGTGCCAGAGTTTAACCTCTCACATCTTTCTCTCTTCTATCCAGATCTGGTTTAACAACAAGGGCTGGCACAGCATTGGTTCCTTCCTCAACGTGATGAACAACGGCATCCTACGAGCGAGTCTGCCAGCTGGAAAAGACCCAACAAAGTTTGGCATCACTGCCTACAATCATCCACTGAACCTCACCAAGGAGCAGCTGTCGCAGGTTGCATTGTGAGTACTACAGTGAAAACGGGGGTAAATTCAGAAGTTTCAATACCCCTTTGATCTTTCCTAACATACAATCATTCTCATTGTTATCTTGTCTATTGTCTCTCTTTACCAGGATGACGACATCCGTGGACGTACTGGTGTCCATTTGCGTGATCTTCGCCATGTCCTTTGTCCCAGCCAGTTTTGTTGTTTTCCTCATCCAGGAGAGAGTGAACAAGGCCAAACACATGCAGTTCATTAGTGGAGTACAACCCTTCCTCTACTGGCTGGCCAACTTTGTCTGGGATATGGTAAGAACTTTCACTTTTTGGCACAACTGGCTCCACAGCACAGCAAAAAAAAAAAAAGTCAGAATATCCAAGACTTTAATCTTGATGTTGCATAATAAAACTAACAGAAACCTCTTTCTCCCTCTCTTGCAGTGTAACTACATAGTTCCGGCCACACTTGTGATTATCATCTTTGTGTGTTTCCAACAAGACGCTTACGTCTCCTCTACCAATCTGCCTGTGCTTGCCCTGCTGCTGCTGCTCTATGGGTAAGTTGGACAAACACTCAGATTTGTTTGGGTCTTCATGCCTTTATTTATTTTTTTCTCTAACCTGTTTTCATCATCATGCTTTCATTTAAAATTGTGATTGTGTCTTTTTGCAGATGGTCTATCACCCCTCTGATGTACCCAGCCTCATTCTTCTTTAAGATCCCCAGCACAGCGTATGTGGTCCTAACCAGTGTCAACATACTGATCGGAATCAACGGCAGTGTGTCCACATTTGTCCTGGAGCTGTTTGGAAGCAATGTAAGTATATATCAGCAGCAGTAGATAGAAAAGGGTTAGCAGTAAATGAAAATTGTTCAAAAATGGATCTTTGTTTGCAAAAATATATATTTTTTAATATTGAATGTTGAACTTCATGACTCAATATTGACTTAATTCCTCTTCCAGGAAATCGGTGGCATCAATGACATCTTGAAGAATGTGTTCCTCATCTTCCCTCACTTCTGCTTGGGCAGAGGACTGATTGACATGGTGAAGAACCAGGCAATGGCTGATGCTTTGGAAAGATTTGGTAAGAACAGCAAACCTTTATTATCGCCTGCCATAAATGGATTCTTATTCATCTTAGATATAGGCAAAAATGCTAAAATGTCTGTTCTGTTGTAGGTGAAAACCGATTCCGCTCTCCTCTGGCCTGGGACATGGTGGGAAAGAACCTGTTCGCAATGGCCATAGAGGGTGTTATCTTCTTCTGTATCACTGTCCTCATTCAGTACCGCTTCTGCATCAAGGCCAGGTGGGTGACACTGCCTTTTGGTTAGATACATGTCTGAGTAGTCGACTTTTATAGTCTAGAAATGGATTAAAAGTTATTCTCCTCATATCACAACACTCTTGACTAAGATATACCTCAAAACAATGACTGGATGAGGATTTCAATTTTCCTTTGAGATTCAAATCTAAAAGACACCTTAAGTCTGTCTTAAATGTGACCTCTCCTTGCTGTGCCTTTCCAGGTCATCCACCAGTCATCTGAAGCCGATTGGAGAGGAGGACGAGGATGTGGCCAGAGAGCGACAGAGGATCCTGAGCGGTGGAGGACAGTCAGACATCCTGGAGCTCAGGCAGCTCACCAAGATTTACAAGCGAAAGCAGAAACCGGCAGTGGACCGGCTGTGTGTTGGCATCCCTCCTGGAGAGGTAGAGATGTCTTCTATGTGTTACACCTGCCACATCTTTTGAATTAAAACAGTGAACTATGATTGTTGTTTACATTGTTTTAATTACAAGATGATTAAGTTTGTTGTCAGTTAAAAAACTACTAGCATTATTCAGTAGTGAATGTGTAAGACTAATCAAAATATCTCTTTCCTACAGTGTTTTGGTTTGCTGGGTGTGAACGGAGCAGGGAAAACCAGCACCTTCAAAATGCTGACAGGAGACTCTGTGGTCACCGGTGGTGAGGCCTACCTGGCTGGCAAGAGGTGAGAGATGAGAGAAGAGATTATATCACAACTTATTGTGTACAGTCAGTCTTATCGATGTATTATGCAATGGAAATTACAATTACATTTATGGAAAACACTGAATATAAGGCTAAATTAAACAATTTATATAATAATTCAATAAAGCATATAAACTCTTCTTTCTGTGTTTTCCAGTGTCACTACAGAGATAGATGAGGTGCATCAGAACATGGGCTACTGTCCTCAGTTTGACGCCATCAATGACCTGCTGACCGGCAGAGAGCACCTTGAGTTTTACGCTATCCTAAGAGGAGTGCCTGAGAAGGAAGTCTGTGAGGTCAGCACCAAACAAAAACATTAACACTCATTAACATATTGGTCTTTTATATGTAAATCAGACTTGTAATTCCAACTTTGCCATGCTGTTTTGCTGTTTTTGTATTTAAATTTGACGTTATTAGAGATGATGGTTGATACAAATAAACAACCTCCATAATTCTTCAGCCATTTTGTCAACAGTTGGCTGACACTCATGTAAACTCTATCCCGTCCACTAGGTGGCAGAGTGGGGCATCCGGAAACTTGGTTTGGTCAAATATGTGGACAAGGCAGCAGGGAGCTACAGTGGAGGAAACATGAGGAAACTGTCTACTGCCATTGCTCTCATAGGAGGACCACCTGTGGTGTTCCTGGTCAGTGAAGAAAATAAATAACAATTTCATAATGGACCACAGAACATTCACGTTACCAAAAACAGTAAATGTGTGTTTAACAGTGTTCTATAGCAGCAGCTGAGTGTCTTTTGTTGCCTGTTAACAGGATGAACCAACAACAGGGATGGACCCAAAGGCACGTCGTGCCCTCTGGAACGCCATCCTGAGCATCATCAAAGAGGGACGATCTGTAGTCCTGACCTCTCACAGGTTAGACAAGGCATCTCAATCAGTTTATTCAGTTGACAGAAGTAGCTAATTATACATGAACATACCATTTGTTTGCTGCCAATAGTAAGACGTGTTAGTTTCCTGCTAAATTTCTATTTTTAACCCATCATGAATAACCCTTTTCTTCTTTTTTTACAGCATGGAGGAGTGTGAAGCTCTCTGCACCAGGATGGCCATCATGGTCAACGGCAGGTTCCGCTGTCTGGGCAGTGTGCAACACCTCAAAAACAGGTAGGGATACACATTTCTCAACACAGTGGCTCACAAAATGTGGACATCTTTACACTTTCTGGACATTTTTAAATGATAAATCTTGTGGATTATAGTGCTGATTATTACAGTTAGAAAAAGTAATAAAAACGCTTTAATATGTTATAAAAGTAATTTTATGCATCGCAATATATATAGTAATAAACACCAGATTTTTGTTTGGTCTTGAAAATACTCTGACATACAGCACTTATTTCTGGTAGCTGCAACAATGATTTCTATAAAGAACAGCCGAGTCTGTAGCGTTACCAGTGATGTTCACGGAATCAAAGACAGAAGCAAAAAGATAGAAGTTAATTTATACATTATTGAAATGTGTTTTTTGTGTTCTCGTCAGGTTTGGTGATGGCTACACCATCATCCTGCGGGTGGCGGGGCCGGACCCAGACCTTCGGCCGGTGATGGAGTTCATTGAGCGGGAGCTGCCAGGCAGCACGCTGAAGGAGAAACACCGCAACATGCTGCAGTACCAGCTTTCCTCATCCCTCACCTCCCTCGCCCGCATCTTCTCCCTGCTCTCGAAGAACAAGGAGGCACTCAGCATAGAGGACTACTCCGTCTCTCAGACCACTTTAGACCAAGTAAGCGAGTGCAATCGATGATCATAACAAGGTTGCGACTTCAATTCAATCAAAGTCTAACGTGTTTTTCCTCCTCTTCTCTCTCCTGCAGGTGTTTGTAAATTTCGCCAAGGACCAAAGTGACGAGGACCATTTGAAAGATGTCCATCTCAACAAGCGGGACGCTATCGTAGTGAACATTTCCCAGCTAAACTCTTTCCTCATGGACAACAAGACCAGGGAGAGCTGTGTCTGATTCCTCAACATACCATCAGTGGGAGTTGCTTTGCTTCACCCGCCCTCCCCCCTCACAGCCTAAAAACATGGACCATTAACGTGTAGGGGGGGAGACGAACTAAGTTAAATTTTTTTTCTACTTTTTAGTCTTTTTTAATTGTTATCATTTCTCAGTGGACCTGCACTTCAGCGCACAGCCTCTTAAAAAGGCAGAGACTGCAGGTATCGTGACAGACACTGAAACAATGAAAACTCAATGCAAATCAATGCAAGAAATATATATAAATATATTTAATATGAGAAGATATTTGTGTGAGGGTTGAAGACTGGTGCTTCTCCTTCACTAGGTGGTTAGATAGAAAGAAAAGACTAGAACACTTGAAGTGACAGCAGGATTTTGATCCTGTGTTAGACTGGAAAGCATGTAGCCTGGCTACTCACTCAACGGACAAGACACAGGGGAAGTTAGAATGCAATCTCTAGCTTTTAATCCCCTTTCCTCAAAGTAGTTAGCAGTAGTCAGGGAGACAGTGTATTTGCGACTCTGTCTCGAGAAATCATGACAGTGTAAAACTAAAAGACAATTTCGAATCATTCACTGCCAGTTGTTAAAAGACGAACTGACTGCTTTTTTATTCAGGGTCTAAGCTATTGATTTCTCTTCGTTACCAAGCGCAGTTGTTTTATAATGCAAATGATGGTAAAAACAAAACGCATTTACAATCCAGTTTCAGTCACAAATGTGCAATCATCAACAATAATTTTTACTAATTAGATTTTTTTAAATAATTTAATTCTTCTAGACAAACGTAACCTCTATAGAGTTTTTCTTTTCTTCATTTGGATAACAATTAAGACCGCTAACCAAGTCGTCTTTATTTTATTTGTTGTTCTCGGTGTCCTTGACCTTGTCCAGCACAGTGCCTATACTGGTGGAGAGAGAAGTTTGAGCACTCCATTAAAAACAACAATGTATGTAGGCTGCCAAGGAATGTATGCGACAGATACCAACATGCATCAAAAGCACAAAAAGCGCCTTTTTGTGAAGAAACTTGACTGTATCGTTTTTAAAATGTTGTCCTTCTTTGTCAAAAACAAAAGAAAAAAAAAAATCTTGTAATTCCTTGGTGTCTGTACAAGACGTGCAGTCTGCTATACTGGCTTGTTTTTTACTCACCCTGCCCTCTTAAAATGGAACTGAAGGCGAATTAGAACGGACACAAGTTGGCTAAGGGGTTACTGAAGACTTTGGACTGGTTTTTGAAAGTGACCTGGAAATATATACTGCATGCTTTCCACTGGGCCACACATCTGGACTATCAACGCTTCTATGTGTGTACCAAAGCATGCCGCCAGATCTGCGTGTGAAGGAACAGAGAGGCCAAAAATCTGCTTCGTTGTTGTTGGATTATCGACACAGACGTATATATGTGTGGAGTCCCGAATTATGTTGTGAAAAAAAATAGAAGAAAATGTGATTTTTGGCAGTGAGATGAATCGGATGGAAATGCTTTCCTCAATGCCCATGTTAGGGCACAATGGGAGTGTTTCAGACCTGAGCCAGTACCAATGTGGATATAATGTACAGTAGCAATTTTGTGATGTCGAGTCAAAAAAAATGTTACCAGTGGAGTGAACAAACAGTATCTGTGCCAAATGGAGCTGAACATGTATCTTTGATCAACCAGCATATTCTTGAAGAGGAAAAATGTTTTGTAAAGTTTAAGTTGTGGTTTGATTTCAGTTCTTTATCCATTAGCTCAACCACAGAAATCCTCCTCTTCGCATTGTCAGCAGCTTGAAAACAAAAGGGCACATATGTGAAATTTGTGCTCTCTCATTCAGTCTTATTCGGACTGCAAGTTCTTTCTATCCTCTAGTGCTGTTGCCAAATTCAAATCTTTTTGTTCATTCACATTCATAAACTGCCACACTGAAGTTAACTGTACTGTCAGTAATTCCAAATTTAGGAGGTGAGGTTGATATATTTCACAGAATTGTTTATAAGACATAGTCAATACGCCAGACTGAATATGAGGACCATGACAATTAGAATTGTGCTTGTAATTGCTTTATAATCCAAAAATTATCCAGGTTTTAAATTCATGACAGATTGTCATTACAGGTGCTCTGTGTCATACAAAATCTTGGAAGAGGTTTCTATTATCTCTGGGATCTAACACTTGCTCTGGAGCTTCAGACTTTCTCTTCTACCAACACTGAGAATCTGATCCTCTTCCCACCAAACCCCTCTTCTTTTTTTTCTTTAAAGAGCACTTTATAGGCTTCATAGCCTTTTCTTTCAACTGTGTAGAAATAGAGATTTGGTTATGGAAAATGAAACATGTTTAAAAGAAAAAACAAATCTCGGCACTGGAACACAGACACAATTCAGACAAAATTAAGCTACACCACTGCATTAAAAGACTTGTTTGAGACTTGAAAACAGAGAACGAAGGCTTACATGTGGTTGACACATTGATACAGGAGTGAGTTAAAGAGAGAAATGCAGGACAGTACTAAGGTGGGGATTTTTCTCGTGCTCAATATTATTATTTGTTTACATTTTTAGGTATTACAGCTGTTTGAGTCTGTTACCCATTGTGTATAGTTACTCTTTACATTAATAAAAATTCATACATTTTGAAAAAAAAAAGATGTGATTTGATCCTTTTTATATGTATCCTACATTTTGTGTGTGTATAAGTGTGTGTGTGTGTGTGTGCTGATAACGAAAGGTTTCTAGACTTTGCATGTGATTGTGTGTCCATTTTCATCTGCTGTGTTCCCACACCCACCCGCACACATACAATTAAATTGCATGTTAAAACACCAGCACACTCGCAGGTGTCTGGCACTCAAAGTTATTCATCCACCAACAGCATGACTGGGAAGGTTATTTTTCTGGGACTTCTGCTAATCTGTGTCACCACAGGTAACGAAGGAAAGATATTTTTGAAGTATTTTAGTTGGAGGTTTGATTTAGATTTAGATGTAAATCAGTGGAGAAAATTATATTTAGAAGCTACTGTATGAAAAGTACTGATCTATAGAAATTGTCATGTTTTGTTGTGAATTATTGTGTTAAAGGGGATTTAATGCAGCTTCTTTGACACTGGTAGACAAAACAAGTCAAACCCATGTCTAAAATAATCAGATTTCATGATAAATATAATCTATTTCACTCATTTATGGCAGCATTACATCAAGTATTACATAATAGGCTCTCGTTTATATATTTTTGTAGACAAAAACAAAACATTTCTAAGTGTATCACAGGTGGTATGATAACATTTCTCCTCCCAGAATGCATTTATGTAATTTGAATCAGCTGAGTTACTTTTGTAAGCTTTAAACTTAAACTTTCTTTTTCTACTTTATGAGCTGGGTTGGTTATGTGTTTGCATGTTAGTTGGACTTTATCCATTTATGACTCATCTGCTTGTCTTAAAGGTGCAGAGAAGTCTCGACATGAGAGAAGGGTAACATTTATCTTATAATACTAACATTTGAGTGACCGTGTGTGCATAGGAAGGTGTTTTGTTTGTTTTTTTTGCATTATTGTGTGGATGTGTAGAGTTAAAATAACTCTAATTTAAAATCTTAATTATAGATTAGAATATTATTTTATTGGATTATAATGGTTAATATTTTGGCAGCCTTCTTGTCTGGACGCGCCGGAGGTCGTGGCATGTCCTTTGAACTTAGCTCCTGTGTGTGGCAACGATGGAAACACATATGCCAATGAGTGCACCCTGTGCGTCCAGAGTCGGTGAGTACACACAGCTGCTCCACACTTACGGGATTCACACATCAGTTAACACCACCCAAGGTAACTTTATGGAGGATAAAATGTGTGAGCTGAAAGAATTTCGAGACTCTGGCTGATGGCAGCTGATTCAAACAAGTAAAGACTTGTTTAGTCTTTAAAGAAGTACTTCATTTCGCAGTAGCTGTGATACTAGTAAAAAGAAAACTTTAGATTCTTCCTGCTGAAATCTGACAAGATGTGTTGCTTTTCAGGGTGAAGAAAGCAATATTTCTCTCTTTTTCTATCTCTCTGTATTCTTTTTCATGAAACGTCCCAGTTTGCTTTTAATACAAATGACATTCATGGCTTTGATGACTTTATCTAAACCCCCCTCACACCTCCTACACATTCAGAGATAATGACTCAATATGAAGTCTGATTTCCCAGAAAAATCTTTTCACTGACTTCATTCTCACCCTGTTTACAATCACTAATACAATGCTGACCTAAGTGTCAGCCATCAGAATGAATCACAAACGTGTCATGTCATTATTCTCTTCACAGAAAAATCAAGATGGACATTTACGTCGTCAAGGAGGAGAGCTGCTGACCTGGACAGCAGATGACGTCACCGCCAAGAGGCCAATCAGGATCTGATTATCAAACCAAAATGAATCTTTGAAATGACAACTGGATTCCAACTGTCTTAAATATGTCATTTTTATGAATAATAAATTTCAATAAGCAGCATCCTTGTGATATTTTCTTTTGTTAACTGAGACATTTCAGCAAATCTGACATTACACGTACACAGAGGGCATTAAACAGATGGTCCAGTATGTGTAACTTCTGCACTAAAGTCGATATCAGGGGGGAACCAATATAAAGAAAACAAATAAAGAGGATTTCATTAACTCGATAATGCAATCTGAGTAACATTCCTTTGTAAAGTGAAGGCAGAGGGTGAATGATCGGTTGGTTATCTCAGTGGGAGAGCTGTTTACACTCCTTTCACTGAGTAACACATTTGTCGATAGTGTGTGTGTGTGTGTGTGTGTGTGTGTGTGTGTGTGTGTGTGTGTGTAGAGTACAGTAGATAAGTTGATCAAGAAGAC